>JAXCHB010000060.1:14775000-14895000 GCA_036926305.1 Uropetala carovei | reverse complement strand
TGAGTCACCTGCGCTTTGCAGATGATATCATACTGTTCGCAGGGAGCCCAGAAGAGCTCCTTAGAAGAACTGAAGAGCTTGAGCAAGCAAGCCGAGAAGATGAATATTAATAAAACAAAGGTTATGTACAACTTCTTCACAAATTCTGAGAAGATACATATCAACGGAGCTGAACTCGGAGAAGTAACCAGCTATGTTTACTTGGATCAACTCATCACTACTGATGGTCCGCTTCTTGGAGAAATCGACCGGAGGGTGAAGATGGCATGGAGTGCTTTTGTCAAGAATGCAAATATATTTAAATTAAATATTCCAATCTTCCTAAAAAGGAGACTGTATGACCAATGTGTTCTGCCTGTTCTGTCATATGGTTGTGAAACATGAACCGTGAATGCCAGAATGATACAGCGCCTGCAAATAACACAACGCTGATGATGGTGATGATGATATATATAGTATATCGAGATATAACTAGAAGTTAGAAAAAAGGAAGTAGATGGGAAACAAAAATTGAATTATAAATTACTAATTAAATATCCAGTAATTAATCTGACTTTGATGTAATGAAGAACATATTTTTCTAAACGATAATGGGGAATTCAAAGTCCCAAAAATGTGAAAATCCTGAAACACCAATTATAGTTATTTGGAATTAATTGTGGGCAGTGCTGAAAAGAATTTTCAGGCCAAGGTACTCTTTTCTTTGTCCGCCTCCTTTGCATTATTTTTTATCCTAACTGACCGAAATTTCGGTTAAGTAATACTGTTTCGATCACTACTACTAGGAAAGTATAATTTAATTGGTGTTATTTAATTAACATTAATCATCAATAATGGTAGATACAAAATATATTTTAGAGGTAATTCTATTAGAATTACCATAAATAGTTCTTTTTTTTCAATTCGCCATCCCCTGCGGCGACCATTGCTGCCCTCCTGTTGGCTCGGGACCCATATTTTCCTGCTACATGGAATACAATAAAAAAGCCTCCTTAAATCTATACAGCCAAAGAAATAAACGTAATTTACAAACGTATACCAAAAGCGTTATCATTGAGAGGTTATTCTCCGCTACTGTAAGAACATGTTCTCAGCCGCAATCGATATGGTTGAGAGCGGTGTTTTTTTTTTTAATGTGTGGGCTGCGACCTAGTGCTTGGCTTCAAAGGCCTTAAAAAACGTGAGCACCCAATGCATAACCAGCCGAAATATGTCGAAAATGACTGGAAACGAAATTATCCTCTAAGATAAATACACCGCGACAGTAAGGCCAATTTTAGAATACGCTACAAGGGTATGGGACCCTTATAAGATAGGTCATATCAATAAAATATAAACGGTTCTGAGGAAAGCAGCTCGTTTTGTGCTTGGGAGACATGATAGGAAAGAGCGTGTAACCAAAATTATTGAGTCTGGGTTGGGAATCCTTAAAAGAGAGAAGAGGGTCTAATAAACTATGCGGAATTTTCAAGACGTGTACAAAGAATAGGGGCTTGGAATGGCTTAAATAGGAGAATGCAAAAACCTTATTTCCTTGGGGAAAATGACCACAGTCACAATATAAGATTTAGGCTACAGAGGGTCAACGTAGGTAAATGTTCTTTTATTTTAAATCGCGAGGTAGAGGAATGCGTTGCCTGAAGAGCTATTGAATCCCTTTCCCAAAAATTGTAATATATTTAATAGTAGATTTTAAGAATTAAAGATGAAGAAAAAATCGGTACAACATACATTGTACAAACTTTCTCATATATGGGTACTAATGCGTCGTTTAGTTATCTTTAGAAAATGAAAATCGTATGAGTCTGTTTTTAGAAAATCCAATTTTTGTTAAAGTTGCCCAAGAATAAACTAGCCTTATATTCATTCATTGGTAAAATAAAATACGTAGTATTATTGTAAATGTATACTCAAGTAACTGTACGAAATTTGATCAAAATCGTTGGAGCCGTTTTTGAGAAAATCGAATTGTTGTTAAATTTGCCTAGAATAAACTAGCCTTATATTCATTTTTCGAGAAATATGAACTATACAGTATTATTAAAGACGTAAACTCAAGTAATTGTACGAAATTTGATCAAAATCGTTAGAGCCGTTTTTGAGAAAACCGGATTGTTGTTAAAAATGCGTAGAATAAACTACTCTTAATTATTGATCAGTGTCAACCATTTCTACGTATACTCTGCTCAGTATGATAAAATACCTAAGTACGAGATTTCATTCATTTTCGCTCTACCGTCTAGGCTCCAGCGCCAGTAACAGTCAGACAGACAGACGGCATTGCGAAAACCACTTTTTCGTATTCAGCGAGACGTAAAACGTGTATTTCCGTAAAAATCTCGAGGTCGAATTTTTTCGCGAAAACAATACTTTCTCGATACTTCGTATGAGAAAGTAAAAATAATGACGGAGTTGGAGGAAGTAAAGTTTTGCTTGGTAGGGGCCCCGTGACCGCTACGGTAACCGTGGAGGTCTACCATAGAACTTGAAAACTCTCAACTCCGGAGGGAAAAATGTTATAATGATTAAGTATTTTTTAACGTATGCCACGGATTCTTCATTTCCAAGGGTTTTTATTATTTTTTTATTGACCACGGATCATTCTATTAATTTTTTGTGTATCGGATACTCAATACTTTAATAATTTAGGTAATATATGTGCTTGATATTGTTATTTATATTTTCTAATATTTCCTTAACATCGGACTTATGGCCTTCTCGCAATATAAAATAAATAAATAAATGCCAGTGTGTTAGTACATATTGCGAAATAACGGATACTCAAGTCAGAAATGTTTTTTTTTCACGTTGTTAGAAACAGTTTGAAAATTTTGGAGATTACTCCATTCCTGAGGCCATGGTACACACAGAATACACGCATTTTCTTATTTTTTTGTTTTAAAGTGAGATCTGGATTTGTTATAACCTCTTCTGCGCACCTCTGCTTTGACGATTACGAACTGAAAGGGAACATTTTTCCCATTGACGCGAATCGCTTCCACTCCCCGTGGGATTTAACTTGAAAATTTGCATCAATCAAGGCCTAGACTAATCTGGTGCAAATTTGGGAACCACTTCCAAGAACCAGGGTCGAGGGTAGATTTCAATGCGATTTAGAATCAAGACAATTTAAATCTACATACATTACACCTACGCCATAAAGCGGTGCGAAGTAAAATGTATTACCTACGTAATAACCCTACTGAATTTATGCAGTGCAACAGAAATATATATATATATTCACCGTTATCGAATATTTAATTGGCAATCGTTTGTACAGCGACGAATTGTTCAACTATAAAAACTTTTCAATTAATAAGTGACGTTGATGCTTGCGCGTAATCATTAAAGCGCGTATTTTTTTTAACTGCCAAAATTAAATTCGAAAAATCGAGGAAAACGAAATTTCGCTTACGAATCCCGTCAGATGTTTTTCCATTCATCCTTTTCCATCTCAGGATACACGCATGAATCCGCAAAAATCAAGTCGCTGGTGACGTAAGTAAAATCGACACGAATCTCGCCAAGTCGCTTCTGCGTGACTCCCACCAGGAACATCGTTCATCACTTTAAAAAACAGTCCCATAGCCGTCTTATTACTGCCTGTGTAGTTTTCAACAGCAGCGACGTGGAGTGGTGGTATAAGTGACGTTGTCTCAACACGGAGATGAATATAGTGGAGCTACTCTACTGTCAAAATGGCGGGACGCATGTGGCTCTTTCTGTGCCTCGCAGCACAGACCGAGTGCTAATTTATGTCTTAACTGAATCCTTGAAATTTTTAATTATTTTATTTTTATCAAAGAAAACAATATTTTCCCGCGGTTATTGATGTACGGTGGAAGGCGTTTTCTAAACTATTGTTTTTAACGCCAACAAAACGTGCGACCTATATAAAGCAGATATAGATTAAGTCTATTTTTCAAACTTCCGCCCTCATTGAAGAACTATAACCCTAATTCGGCCCTCTATGACACCCATCGCTTCAATGAGGCTCTTGGAGTTTGACATGCATGGCGTAAGCGTTTCCTGCACTGGAATTTACTTAGGAATTAAAAATCGAGTTTGAGGAAATACGGAGGGGAATGTGAATGGACAAGGTTTTTTTATGTCCGACTTTAACCAATAACTATCCATTTTCAATCGTTATTAAGGTTACCTTATTATATTCTATCTGTTTTATCGAGCATTACTTCAATATCCAACGGAGGGTCCACGTATTATATTTTACGAGGCGGAAATTTGGGAATAAATATTTACTCGAGTGAAACGCTTTAATATAATTGATGCCTTAAAAAAAAACAAAAATAACGACCCATTCTGCCAGAATCACTCATCCTTTAATTTTCTGCCACATTACTGTCAAAAGATTATATACTTAAAACCGTGAAATTACGACCCTGATGGCATCCTTAGAGAGGGAAAAAATAAACCCACAAAAACCTTCGCAAAATCCCCCCACCTCATCAGTCTGCTCGTGATATCCTTCCGTCGGAATTCTGCGGAGGGACTCAACCACTTTACCGCCCGCCAATCAATTCGTGGGAAAAGGTTTTTTTTAAGCCTCCGAACTAGTTGTGCTCACGGCGAAGAGATGGCGTTGGGGAGTCTTCCGGTCGGCCATAAATCTTTACGAGCTTTCCCGCAACTTCGGGTCCTCTGGATCGTGTTACGGACCCTTTTTTATCGTGTGACCAATTACGAAATCATGGAAAACTTCTGCTCTGCTAAGCTGCGTCTTTCGTAAAACCTGATAGCATCGCAAATTATTGAAAAGTATGGTTTTCAAAAAATTAGATCGCAGTTTTTTTTTTAATCCGTAAGAATTCTCTTCTCTATAAGTTTCTACAAGCGTAAAAATTACTCCTCAGATAACAAATGTTTTTTTTAGACAAACCTTAAAAACCACTATAAAATCGTACTGAGAAGAACCTTATGACAAAAAGGGTAGCGGAACTCAGGTGCACAAAGCAGCCGTCGTCAGTGATGGTTCGTCTTAAGGTTTTTTTCACACATTTTAATGCCTTTTTCAGAGGAAAAGAATAACTATGTTAACTTCCACAATTTTATAGTTATTCTTTTACTCTGAAATACGAGTATCACTTACTACAAAGTTGAGCCACAGCCACGTGCGGGTTGGAATCGATGATAGCAAAAAAATTTTGGAGGATGTCTTGTTCACTTATTAACGCGAAAATCTTTCGGAAATAAACGCGGGTTCGAAACGTGGGTTACTCTCTCTGTCACGAAGAGAAGAATAACGGTAGCATTTTTTTCCCAGAATCCGGAAAATATTAAATTATCCGTTCAGCTCCGGCGTCCAACCGATTCCGTTCGGTAGTATTTCTCCTCTCCGTTCGACGCGAGAGATTGTTTTTCGACCGTCATAAAATGAATTTCTGATGGAAAAATTCCCGCCGTGCACCGGACGCATTTCAAAAAAAATAACAGCTGTCGAACCTATATAATAATAAAAAAAACTTTTTTCTCTCTATCCGCTACGAGAAATCGTCACGAAGTCGGGGTAAGAACGCAGTGGGAATGAAAATCGAGACGCTTTTCTTTCAAAAACGACCTCTTCCGATAATATCATTTTTAATTTCTCGTATACGAAGTATATCGAGAAGGTATTGTTATCGCGAAAAAATTCCATCTCGAGATTTTAATAGAAATATACGCTTTAGGTGTGCCTGAGTCCGAAAAAGTGGTTTTCGCAATGCCGCTGTCTGTCCGTCTGTCGGTTTGTTCGCGGCTCTAGAGCCTACACAGTAGAGCGAAAATGAATGAAATCTCGTACTTAGGCATTTTATCATACAGAATAGAATGTATGAAAAAATGGTTGACATTGCTCAGTAATTAAGGGCAGTTTATTCTATGAAATTTTAACAACAATTTGATTTGTTCAAAAACAGTTCGAACGATTTTCATAAAATTTCGTACCTTTATTCTTGGACAACTTTAACAAAAATTGGATTTTCTAAAAAACGGCTGATACGATATTCATCAAATTTCGTGTAGTTATTTAAGTTGATGTTTATAATGATTGTACGTAGTTTATATTTTTCAAAAGATAACTAAACGACATATTGCTATATGAGGATGTTTGTACAATATATGTTGCACCGATTATTTTGTTGTTGTTATTTTCATTATTTGAGTAAATATTTCAGGCGACTGCTCCCGGTAAAATGTAAAAATCGCTTAAATCTATGACTTGAGCGACAGATGTGTATAGGTCGCGAGTAGATCGAAGTCGGGAATAATTTTGTCTTTTGACGGTTTCTTGCATTTTTCAAGGAATTTCAGCGTTATATTTTGGTTCGTGATCACCCTTCGCAGTATAATTCATACAATGTGTTTTTATTTTAAATCTCATGCATCGGTTCACCCTCTTTTCGTCTCTCTTCTCAACCATAAATCTGAAAGATTTTTCGTGATTGATTTAGGGTGTGCAGAAAAATTGTCCGAAATCCGTTTTTTAGAAATTCAGTTCTTCAAAATTCATCTGTTCGAAAAATAAATTAATTGATACACAATTGTTCGGGAAAATAATTCTTCGAACAAATAACATAATTACACAGTTAAACCCAGCTAACCGTGAACACGGTCGGATTAATAATATTTAGGATTTTTACGTGGTATTGCCCATATTTATAGTATTTAAATTACGTTGATTATTTAAAAAGTTAATAAATCTTAATTCTAGAATATCGATTGCCCTTTATTATTTTTATTTTAATCATTTTAATGTTCAAGATTCGTTTTTTTTGGAAAAGTCGTTTTTTCGAATGACTGCTTTCGAAGAATATTTTCGTACAAAATAAAGAAATATGGATTCAACCCACGTTAAAATTATCTTTTTTTAAAGCTTAAATTGAGGAAACGTGGGTCACACGTAGGAAAATTGATATCATTATGCGTTTTGCCTTACCGACATTCTCATTAGGTAGCAAATTTCTATTTGTCGCCGAAGTAATAACTCATACGCATTCGAGACAAAAATTCTATAACGCATTCTATAACGCTGTCGTAAGCGTACGTTAATAGTTAAATCTGAATATTTATTCAGAAGTCGACTTATTGTTAGCCTAAAACACCGCATTTTAATTTTTAATAACGCTAGTAAGACTTGCTATATCGATCAACGGTCGCAGTTTTTATTTACAGAATATATGCAATTCTTTGCTTTTTAGCCTATAAAAAAGCATACGATTTTTTTATTAATCT
The DNA here is from genome assembly GCA_036926305.1 of Uropetala carovei. Classification (NCBI taxonomy): domain Eukaryota; kingdom Metazoa; phylum Arthropoda; class Insecta; order Odonata; family Petaluridae; genus Uropetala; species Uropetala carovei. The sequence goes on along the minus strand of JAXCHB010000060.1, from coordinate 14,887,773 downwards.
TTTTTTTAATGCATGATTTTAGAGGAATATAATAATGTATGATGAATAGAACTATCAGAAAATTCATACCTTTTAAATGAGAGAGACGAATTTAATAAATTGAAGTAGAATTCTGATTGTGAGACGTTTTTCTTCGAGGGAAATGTTTTCTCGATAAAGTCGATAGATCGATCAATTTTCTTCTTCTAGTAAACTTTAAAGGATTAGTCTGAAAACTAAGAAAAATACTGTTGATTTCTGGGAATACGTCGTTTTTTTATAATTTTCAATCGAAATGTGATCATCATCTCTTTCTTCAAAACATTATGCAGTAGTAGATATTGGATCAATAGAAATATTATTATAGTTGAGTCATCACATGAACATTAAATTATACTGTTCACGAAAATTCGTTTATTCACCCCAATATCTGATTATTTTATTCTAAATTCAAAATGTTCCTAAAATTTCTTAAATATAGTAACTCCTTTAACAAATGAGCCAGATTTGCTTTATAAGTAGTACGTCAAGACTTTTCATCGGCGAAACAATCATCAGACAATTGATTCGATTTTGTCCAAGATTAATACTGCGTTTTATATTAATTTTCAGGCCCAAAAACTCGAGCAAGATACCAAAAAGGAAACTCTAAACGTAAATATTCTAAGGCAGGGATTTAAGTTCCACTAAACATCGAATTGAACTTGACAAATTTTTGGTAGATATAAAATAAATTCAGTGAGCTATCTTTCCTAAAATAATTTTTTCTGTGGCAAGCAGGCAGGAAATTTTTTCTACGTGATAGGCCACATTGATAGTTACGAATCTCTCGGAGTGCCGCATTGGATTGTGAGTTTAAATCGGAAGATATAAAGAGATTCTGAGTTATCACACAAGTTTAAATCAAACCCGAAGTTTTTTGAGTTAGTATTTCAATATTAAATGTTTTATTGCTGTATGGTAATTTCAGTTTTAAAAAATGAGATTTCATTTTAATTTTACGGATCTCTTTTTCATTATAACTTCGCGGGGCACATTAAAACTCTCCCAGGACGCATGCGACCTGCGAGCGGTAGGTTTTTCACCCCTAGTCTAATGTAAGACGAGGAATATGTTATGAATGTACCAGATCCGCATGAAAATCATCCGGTGACGCATTTCTTCGGGAAGTTTCGCCAAAACAAACGAACGAAAAAAAACTTTAAAAATTCCTTCGATCTTCAAACATACATCGATCATTTCATTTACTAAACCTCATTCCCTTCGGGACGACACGACAGAGCGAATTTAAACATTAAAGATTCCACTTCTGTGCCACGGTAAACCATTTTGCGACGCGGTCATTCGATGATCTAACATTAGATCCGACGTGGTTTATAGAAGCGTTCTTGGGAAGAGCAGGGATAGCGGTAGAGTGAGAGAGAGAGGAATGGACGAGATATGGGTTTAAATCATCCTCTGCCCATCCACCCGCACACACACACGACCCCTACCATTCCTATCTCCTCTCCAAAAACCCCCATGTCAAAAAGACGGGAATAATAACCGTGTCGACGTTGACATTTCAATTTCGCGTCGTTGCCGGGGAGATATAGGTTTGCTCCTCCTCGGGTACATATTTAAAAAAAAAAAAGCAGACGCGACTCCTTGCATACCCTTGCAAGATGGAAATCGGAATTGATGGGGCCCTACACTTCGCAAGAGTGTTTTCCGTCGCTCAGCTAGGAATGCCTCAGACGAAAAGGAATACCGCCATATCCCGAAGGAGGAGAAGAAAAAATGACGAGCGATACTCCTGGCCCCTCTCTCACTCTTGACCAGCTGTAAAGTGAGAGAGAGAGAGAGCCCTGTTTAGAGAGAGAGAGAGCAAACAGGCAAGCACCTTTAAATCAGGAATCTGGAACAAACCGTCTGCTTCGCGGGATTTTTATGGTTGGTTTATTGCCTCTCTATCCTTGTCTCTCTTTCTCTCTCTACACTCATCTTCTTCCCTCCACGTCTATCACTAAAAACCGCCATCATCTCAGCGTCCTGTCTTAAACTCTCTCTCTCTTTCCTGTTCTAACCCCTTCACCAGAAAGCTTCTCATGCATTCTTCCGAGTAATTTCTTTCCTCTGCTCCCCCTGATTCGCCCCAATATCCTCCACGTTTTCTCCTCTCCCAACCTTAGTATATATATATATATATATACACACATATATACATATATACACACACACATTTAGGACAACTAGGCGTTGAAGAAAACCCAGTGAGCACTTACCGGAAGGAGAGCCGCGGGGGTGTCGGAGAGACACAGTGTCTCTCCGACACTCCAGCGGCTTATTTACCTTTCCTTTTCCGCAAGTATATATATATATATATACACAAGTAACATGTGCTTGCATTCTGCAAGAATTTTATATCAACTTAATATAAAGAGTAGGAGCCGACAAATAATTTTTAAACGCCAAAGTTTGCACCTCTGCACCGATTTACGTGTTTTTCTTTTCTATATTAGCATAAAATCAACCCCTAAAACTTATAATTATAAATATTTTATAGGTTTTCATCATTTGCCCTGCAAAATTTCATCTATACAGCACCTCTATAAGTGCATTTATATATATTTAATTGTTTAAACTTGCAGAATGCAAGCACATATTACTAGTATGTGTATATGTATATATATATATATATATATATATATATATATATATATATATATACAGTAGAACCTCATAAATCCGGCACCCTCGGGACCTAGCGCCAGCCGGATTTTAGAAAATTCCGGTTTTTTGACAATGTTGCACATTGCCTAAGTATCCAGGGGCAAATCGGCTTAATGCTGGATAAAACAAAAAGTTTTTGTAATCTATATAATATATTTCAAAATTTAATCAGAAATCACGCCAGAATATTTTAAAATATGAAATACATACACAAAATGTATGTAAATAAACGCAAAATATTAAATAAATCATAATAGACTCCTTGCCCTCTTGCCACCCTTGGCTACACCACTGCATTCATACCATATCACGGCCTATACGTAAAAAATATAAAATACATAACATTAAAATCCAAAATTTACGCCAAAACTTATAAAAGAAAGAATCATTAACAAGTGGACGAATTTGGAATAAGGTCATAGCAAATTTAATGCCAATTTAATACCAATTTACACGTCTCGTTTCTACTCTCGATGGCTAGACGATAAGGTCGAGACAGCGTCTTTAGTTGCGGGAATGCAAGTTTCATTTCATTTTAGTGTTGGAAGCTTTTTGAAGGTTTTTCTGCGAAATTGTCTTGAACATATCACACAGATTGCTTCATACATAGTGATCTTTCCTTAATAAGTTTATCTTTAATTAGGTACAAATTCATCATATCCTGTTATTCGATGCATGACCGCTGCTCTAAAGCCGATATTGTATCAGTGACTAATTCTATGCAACGGTCTATTGAAGGCTTGTTTGCAGCTGCATTGTCATCATCGTCACTTTCACTTTTTTCATAATTCTCTCGTTCGGGTTCCAAAACCATTTTAACTATTTCTCCGTCAGTTAGCTGATTCACTACAGGCACTTCATAGTCGATTTACATCCAGTTTTCAACGTCTTCTTCCAGACCCTTCGTGAAAGCGTTATTCGTCGATCCCTTAGCAAATTCCATAATTTCAGACACCAGTCTCTTTTTGTCACTAACATTGAAACCTAGAAAATCTGGTGGTGATTCATCACATTCTTCAAACATGCTTGCAGGCCATAAATTATGGCAGGCATTTTTCAGTGTTGCGGCCTTTACATCAGTCCACGCTTTAGCTAGAGTCCAAATCACGTCCTTAATGTTAAATTCCTTTTTAAATCCGTCAACACCTTGGCCTCTATTGCAAGCAACAAGCAAATTGCTGTCTGTAATAGCATTTTAGTGAGCGTAATATTCCCTGATCCATAGGTTGAATAATAGATGTACAATTTGGAGATAAATAAACCACACGCACGTTACCCAATACCAAAAGCGATGCATCAGGATGGGCAGGACAGTTATCTAATGTAAGGATTATTTTACAATCATCACCTAGTCCCTTAGATTTACAATGAGCAAAATAATTCAAAAACCAATCCAACATTAATTGAGAAGTTATCTATGAACGTTTATTAGCACGGTAGTTGACAGGAAAATTCCTTACACTCTTTAAAGCAAGAGGGTGTGCACTTTTACCAATTACAGTTAGCTCTAGTTTGTGCGTACCTGCTGCATTTGCGCACGCAAGAACCGTCAGCCTCTCCTTTGACTCCTTCACTCCAAATGCCATATCCTCATCGGCGGCTGCAAGTGTGCTCCGAGGAAGACATCGCCAAAATGATCCTGTCTCGTCCGCGTTATATATTTGCTCTGCAGTAAGATTTTCATCCGAAATTAACTTGGTAAACTCCTCTACAAATGTTTCGGCAGCATCCGAATCGGCTCTAAGTTTTTCGCAAGACACTGGTAATTTTCGTATTCCATGGCGAAGCTTGAAGCGATGAAGCCAACCTTGCGAATAATCGCAAGCTTTATTGATTTTCAAATCGTCGTGGAATTTCTTTGCTTGCTTTATTAGCAATAGGCCTGATACCGGTACACTTTCACTTCTTCTTTGTCGAAACCATTCAAGCAATACTCTATCGATATCGTTGACCCTGGAAGTGTGTAATGTTTTCGACTACTCATAGCCTTAGGAGTGTCACTGTCTGCATAAAATGTCAGCAACTCACTTTTTCCTTTCTTCAAGTCATACACAGTAGAACTGCCTACGCTATATTCTTCAGTCTCTTAACTGAAGCACATTTTTCAAGTTTTCTTAATAAATCTACTTTTTGTTCAATAGAAAGAGATTTATGTTTACGCTTCATAATACTACTGGAGGGGTTTTCAGCTTTTTTTTTGAAGACATTCCAATATGAACTTGAGCAATATCACACTAATGAAAGACACATGCGATCGCCTCGAATCTAAACACGCGACTGTATACAAGTTACACAATGTGACTGTGGAAACTATTCCCTAACACGTACCAACATGTATTGGTCAGCTGACAATTGGACTCACTCACACATACAATGTAACTGCTGCCGTCAAATTGGTTCTAGAATTCGCGAATTTTGATGCGAAGCGGTGCGTTTATCATTCCATAGTGGATTAGGCTACCCGCGGCAAAAATTTTAAAAAGTGCACTTTTCAAAAACTGCCGGATTTTTGATAATTCCGGATTTTCGAGTGCCGGATTTATGAGGTTCTACTGTATATATATATACACGTATACATATGCATACACACATACAAACATGTGCATATGTACGTGCATACATTTATACATACGCATCTACGTGGTTGAGTAGCTTGTCACTCCACAGAGATACATATCTTGAGATCGTTGATATTCCATTGTTCGTTTATTTTTCTTATCCTTGGTTTAGGATGAAAATTTGTTTGTCCGTTGACATTTCCCTTCACTGCATACCATTTAAGAAAATAAATATTAATAAATGGCAATTATCGTAATTAAAATTGTGTTCGACCAGATTATAATGTTTCATTCGGTAATTTTAATGTATCATTAATTGATTTCGATTGAACTCATACTTGAAAAATTTCTTTGGATAGGGTTAATGCTCGATTCGATTACTTCTTGAACTATATTTCGAGGACTCAAGTTTCGGATGAACTAATCGACACACTTTCAATATTTTTGCTCTGCGTCACATTGAAGATGAATACAATGATTTTCGGCCCTCCTCAATTTTAACTTATATCGCACTGATATAACCGGATTTAAAAATTAAATTCTGCCTATGAAACAACGCTAATTTGTAAGTTAAAAGGCGAAGGTATACTTTTGATATACCTGACAACATTCAAACACAAATGGCACAGCAAAAGTAATCCCATTATTCCCGCATGGGTAATTGCCGCTACCTACCAACGTATAAAAACTGATCTAGGCAACTTCTAAAATAAAACAAACGACTTAATAAAAATTATTTGAAAATTCTAATCTACATATAGCGGTAATCCTCATTAGTATCAACAATGGGTGAATTACCAGTGAGAACGGCTGTTTTCTTTTTCAGCTTAAATGCGAATCTAATTTCACGTTTAGCAGCCACGAGAGTTACATAGACCAGTTATCCTTTAATTCTATGCAGTGAGCTCGATAAATCAAAGCATATATTTTAATTTTTCGTATTCCTCCTTAATACCTTCCTCAACTTGGATCGCTCCCAGTGTCTTCCTTTCTTTCTTTCTTTCGCTCGTATCCTGCTCGAAAGGAGCGTGATCGCTTCCCACGAACCCTTCCGTTCCCATTTCTAGATATTAAAAAAATATAAAAAAGTAGGGACTCTCTGGGATTCTGATCGATAAAGACCTCGCCCATAATTAAGACGTAATCCCATTTCTCCCTGTAATTGTAAACATCCTTAGGTTTACTTAAATTCCTCTTTCACTACTCCTATTACCCCTCATTTGCTATCCTTCTCCCTTTATATCTCATCCATCCTCCTTTTTACCATATAGCGCTACCCCCTCTTTCCTTTTCTCTCTATCTATCTCTCCCTCTCCCCCCCCCACTCCCACTCTCCCCCTCTCCCCCTCTTTCTCTCTCCCTCTTTATCTCCTTCTCCCTCTCTCTCTCACTCTCCCCCTCCCTCTTTCTCTCTCCCTCTTTCTCTCCCTCTCTCTCCCTCTCTCTCCCTCTCTCTCTCCCCCTCTCTCTCCCTCTCTCTCCCCCTCTCTCTCTCCCCCTCTCCCCCCCCCTCTCCCCCTCTCTCTCCCTCTCTCTCTCTCCCTCTCTCTCTCCCTCTCTCTCTCTCTCTCCCTCTCTCTCCCTCTCTCTCCCTCTCTCTCTCCCTCTCTCTCTCCCTCTCTCTCACTCTCTCCCTCCCTCCCTCTTTCTCTCTCTCCCTCCCACCCTCTCTCTCCCTCTTTCTCTCCCCCTCTCTCTCACTCTCTCACTCTCCCCCTCTTTCTCTCTCCCTCTTTCTCTCTCTCTCACTCTCTCCCTCCCTCTTTCTCTTTCTCTCTCTCCCTCTCCCCCTCTCTTACTCTCTCCCTTCCTCCCTCTTTCTCTCCCTCTCTCTTTCTCTCCCTCTCCCTCTCTCTCTCACTCTCTCCCTCCCTTATTCTCTCTTTCTCCTTCTCCCTCTCACTCTCTCCCTCCCTCACTCTCTCTCTCCCTCTTTCTCTCCCTCTCCCCCTCTCTCTCTCACTCTCTCCCTCCCTCTTTCTCACACTCTCTCTCCCTCTCACTCTCTCTCTCCCTCTCCCCCTCTCTCTCACTCTCTCCCTCCCTCTTTCTCTCATTCTCTCTCTTTCTCTCCCTCTCTCTTTCTTTCTCTATCTCTCTCTATCTCACTCTCCCTCTCTCTCTATCACTCTCCCTTTCCACTACTGCGTTTAATCCATCGCATTCTCCTTCTCATTTCATCCATCTCCTCGCCGCCTCAACATACCCGCTAATTACGTTCACCCCCTCCCCCTTTCCCCCACATTTCGCTTCCTCAAACTCCCCCATTTTTGCCACCCCTCTAATAGATGACGTGTTTGTCTTCCCCGCTCCTTTCCTCCTTCCGCCTTTCTCTCTCTCTCATCTCGTTTCACTTCCACGCGTCCCACTTTCCCCCCCTCTTATAACAAATCTCTTAATCTTTTTTTCTTTCTTCATTTTCTTCGGGCCAACTCCGCCTCCTTCCTCCGTCTCAATCCATCGATTCCCCCTCCCATTTCCCTTACGATTGTCTTTTTAACAGCCTATGTAATCCCTCCCTCCTTACAAGGCAAAGGGCCACGCCCCTCCTTCTAATGTAATACGCCCCTTTTCCCGTCTTTTATAACATACCTCCTTTTACCCTCGCCTTCGTTTGAAAATCTACTTTTGATTCATCCCTCACTTTTACCCTTGCTTTCCGTTGCCTTATAACTTCACCTTTCTCTCTCTCTCCCCCCTCTCTCTCCCCCCCTCCCTCTCTCCCTCTCTTTCTCTCTCTATCTCTCTCTTTTACTCTTACCCTCTACATCACCATTTCTCCCTCTCCCTCATTCTCTTTCTTCTTCTTCTTAAGCCCTTCGCATTCTATTCACACTTTTACCTCTCGACATCTCTTTGCATCCCCTTCTCTCTTGCCATCTTTTTTTCCCTCGCCTTCCTCCTTTCCCTTCCTTCCCCCTTTCCACTCTCTCTCTCTGTCTCTTCCCGTTCCGCTTCCTCTTTTCCTTATTCGCGCCATCATGTCCGCGTGTTTTGGAGTCTGTTTGTGCGTTTGTGAGATATCGAGCCGCCAGTCACCCTTTTGTGTCCCACGCTCATCGCTCTTCAGTTGTTTCTCCCTCACTTTTCCTTTTTTCCGCCGCGAGAGGTCAAATTTGCGAAAGCGTTTGATGTGTTCCGACGCTTTAAATATTGGGGGGGGAAGTTCTTAGTTTCCCTTCAGATATCTTGTGTGTGTGTATATATATATAAGTATATATATATATACTTATATATATATATACTTATAAATTTCCGAGGAACGGAATTCCAAAATAATATCTCTTCTTTCCGTTTTGCTTTGAACGTTACGTGAAGTGTGATGTATTTATCGTATCTTGTCTCGTATTGGAATTCTCGAGATAATTTCTTTGAGCGACGTGCCCAAAATATTTGAACGAATCTCCCATCCTTTCACCGACGGCATTAAAATATTTCCACATATCAATTCTGGGAGAAATATTTTCTCGTGTACCGTTAAGAGGAACGAAGGCGAAGATTTGATTTTTTTCGGTATTTTATATAATTCGCTATTGAAACATATTTCAAGTTTGGGTTCTCCGTTTTTTTTCTGCGAAACAATCGCCGTAAATGAAACGGGGTTCCCGAAATAAATTAGGTACGAGACGGGCGTGATTTATTCTAATAAATTCACGGATAATCCGAAATGGTCCCTGAATATTCTCGATTTTATTTCCTCCGAGGTGCCTTGTTGCCGCACGCGTCGGGTTATTTTTTTTATAAATATACAAACATACTTCGTCCGCTTTCGTTTTCCGTTTCTCCACCTTCCGGCCTTATTCTCCTCAATATATGCGCTTCCTTATCTCCTTTCCTCTTCCGTGTTGTCCTTCCCCTTCCGATTAATTCAACAAAAATCCGCCGCCATCCCCCCCTCCCTCCCCTCCCTCTCCCCATTCACATATTTTCCTTCCTTCTTCTCCTCTTCCTCCACCTTCTCCCCGATATCACAACCACTTTCGCCTTCCAAAATCCTATTATCCCTCTTCTCAATTTCATCCCCTATTTCCGTGAGATGAGTTGGTTTTTTTTCATCCATCCGCCTACGCGTTCGACGGAATCCTCGGAATAGTTTTTAGTCCAAAGCATCCAAAGCGCGTTAGTTCGACGGATTTTTATTTATCGGGTAATTTTTGTTTCGCCCTAAATCCCGTAAGGTTTCGGCTTAAATATAAATCGAGGGCATGTACATAGGTGGCGTGACGAGGAATGAATTTTTCGGACAAAAGAATATTTGCAGGTGAAACTGCGCTAGAAAAAGTTTCGATCTTCGTTTGTTAAGTCATTTAACCACCTCGGCGACTAAAGTTTCTTGTTTTATACACGGCTAATATAGAAATTCTCGGAGGTGAAGTATACTTTTAATGGTAATGTTCGGTAAATCCCTCCAAACCGATGCTAGTCACAAAAGTTCAATTCACGAGCTCTTATCACGAGTCAATATAAGTTTTAACTGGAAGATTGGTTGCGTCCGACATGTTGATCACATTAGGAGCTCTTATACATTGCGTCACTGGCTAAAGTATTTTTTGTGGTATACAAATCTTGGATCAGTTTATTATTTGGCAATTTAGTAGGGGAAAATTATTAACGTCCTCTTTTGTCTATTTTGTTCCCAGAAAATCGATATTTCAGATGAAGTATTTAAAGTATTTTTTGTGGTATACAAATCGTGGATCAGATTATTATTTGGCGATTTAGTAGGGGAAAATTATTAACGTTCTCTTCTGTCTATTTTGTTCCCAGAGTATCGATATTTCAGATGAATCGCGATATAAATTTCTTATGTTTTATGCGCAATGATTTTTAATACATTTAAGTGTGTTTATATTTTTATATTCATATGTACATTAGTATTTTTTCGAAATTCTGAAAATATCTCCGGAACAAATGAGTTTATAGTTGCCGTAAAGAGTGAAAAAAGGAAAATGGCGGGTGACAGAAGGAGGGGAAAAATGTAGAGAGCGAATGAGAGACCGCGGGAACTAAAGGACACTTTTCACGAACTTGGCTTCGCCGGGATTCGAACTCGGACGAAAGCACGGATTTTTTATGATCTCCTTTCGTGCATCGGAAAAAAAAACGAAAAGCTTCCTCTTCAATTCGACGACTTCCGAAAATAAAAAAAAGTCTCCGAAACGAGCGAAAGAGAGAGAGAGAGGAAAAAGCAATTGATCGAGGCAATTTATCGGTTCTTCCTCTATCTCCCAGACTGCGTGTTTATGATCCCTCTCCCACCCCCCCGTTATCCCTCCTCCCAACTCCCACCCTGTTTGCTTTAGCCTCCACCCCCTCGTATAGGTACTCATCCCCCATTCGCTCTCCCCACACGCGCCGCCTCGCCCGTGCATAAAGGTTGTCGCCCACTACACCGTTCCGTTCCGTCACGTCGCGACGCGCCGACGAACGGCGACGGTAGGCTTGTCGCCCACTTGTCCGTTTCGTGCCGCCACGACCAGTCGTATTTCCACTACGGTAGCCACACAACTCACGATCAAGGGCAGGCTCCGTCTCTGTGTATACGGGAGTTGCTGCTCAGTGTGAAGTGCAGCTCAACAAGTAAGATGGAGGACAGCTCCGAAGAAGAGGTATTTGTAGTGGCAGCGTTATTAGAACAAGAAGAAAACAGAAGAAAGAAAAAAGTGTGGATTCACCCTATTAATAGAAAAAGGCAAAAATATGGAGAATTTCACCATTTGTTTTTCCCCGACCCTGCGTCTCGGTGTATACGGGAGTTGCTTTGTGTGGAATGCTGTAGTCAGCTGTAGTGGGGCATAGCTTGACATCTAGGCAACCTTTGCTACTTGCACTCCAAGGCAGGATGAAAACGCGCAGGCGCACCTGCAAAGAGGCTCACTAACTAGGCCGTGACGTCACAGCCGTCACGTTTTTCGACGTGTCGGAACGTCGGTGGAGAATCCTGTCAGCGACGGCTCGCAACGTGACGTCTCGGAACGGAGTAGTGGGCTCCGCTCCATTTACTTCCATGTGTTTAATCCGGTCCGTCATTTGGCGCGTCGCGACGTGACGGAACGGAACGGTGTAGTGGGCGACAACCTTAAGCCGCCTTACGCCTTCTCAGGCCGTTCGTGTCACCCTAAAAGCTTTCTCGCAGACCCTATGAGCTTGCCTGTATACGTGTGTGGGAGTGCGCGCACCGCCGTGGTTCATTTTTTCTTTCTCTCAGCGTTGCGCCACACAACCCGTCCTATCATTCCCACCATTACTTATCGGTTTTTTTTTCTTTTTCACATCCCGCTTCTCCATACCGTGCACGGGCGTTTGTTCGGAATACTCTAATCTTCCTTTCTTCCCTCTTTCTCTCACTCTCCTCTTTTCGCCCCTCTTTCTCACCTTTCTCCTCTTCCCCCCCTTCCACTAACAGAATTTGACGAGTGCAGAATGACCTTAGCTGTCGACGCACCTAAAAACCTAATTACTACTACTACTCTTCCCCTTCCACTCTCTCTCTTTCTTCTTTTCTATAGAATCTCTCCCTCTCTCCACCATCTCTCTCTTTTCCCTCCTCACTCACCCACTATCTCACTCTCCCTTCCTTTCCTCATTCCTCTCGCCCTTTCTTTCCATCTCTCTCTCCCTCCCTCCCCCCTCTCTCTCTCGCCTTCTCTCTCTCTCTCCCCTCCTCTCTCTCCCCCCTGCTCTCTCTCCCCCCTGCTCTCTCTCCCCCCTGCTCTCTCTCCCCCTCCTCTCTCTCCCCCTCCTCTCTCTCCCCTCCTCTCTCTCCCCCTCCTCTCTCTCCCCCCTCCTGCGTGGGTTTTTACTGGGTTGGCCATGCCTGGCCTTACCTGGGTTTTTACCACAAATATTATATCTTTCTAAGAAACTTCTCTAATGTGTAATGTGATATTTATTTGACGCACCTTTTATTGCTCTAGTTCTGTTTGTATATACATTTATTCATGTTATTATTTTGTAATCAGTAACGTAGGGTTAAATGGAAGAGGGGACCTCATGGTCTCAATTTCGCCCTGAAAATAAAGTCATCATCTACCTATCTTATATATATCTCTCTCTCTCTCCCCTCCTCTCTCTCTCCTCCTACATAACCCCTTTCTTCCATCTTTCTCTCTCTCCTATCTCTCTCCTATCTCTCTCCTATTCACTATTTCTTCATCTCTCCTCTCCCCCCTCACCCTCCCCTGTCTATCATTCTTCTATACTTCCTATTTCTTTCTCCTTTCTAAACCTCCACATTCTCTCTCTCTCTCATATATATATATATATATATCTCCCCTTTCTCTCTCCCTTTTATACCCCAATCTTTCTTCTTCTTCTCTCCCCTCTCTTTAATACCCACCTCTTTCCGTCTCCCTCCCTCTCCCTCCCACGCCGTAACCTCAACGCCGACAGTCTTTCGCTCGTTATTATTCTGAGGTCGTTTGAATCGGTCGCCGAAAGAGAATAACGGATGAGGGCAGAGCGAACGGGGATGTGGCGGAATCGGAGAGAGGAATAGGATAAAAGGAGAGAAAGAATAGGGACGAAGGTAGACTGAAGGTAGATAAATGGAAAGCAGGAGAAAGGACAGGATTAAGATGAAGAGGGACGAGTGGTAAAGGAACACGAATAAAGGAGCTTTAATAAAAGAACTAGAGCGGAAAAGCTGAATGAAGGAACGTGGATGGGAGGATAAGAGTTTCAAAAGAGCTCGTGCGGAAGAAGTCTGAAAAAGGGAAGAAGGTAGAAGAAGGATTTTTGATAAAATCGGCTTCGATGAAGATACGGCAATGAAGGAAATGTTACGACGGAAATTAAACAATAATATAATGAAGAAACGCGAATGAGGAAAACGATGCGAGAATCCGTGAAGAATGAATTGAAGGGAAGGTAATAAAGGTGCGAAGAAACGGAGCCGCGAGAGTAAAGAGGAAGCAAAAAAAGGTGAAGTAAGAAAATCTTGCGAAATACGAAGAGTGCATTGAATGTTTAAAGTATATATATATATATATAATACAACTTTTTTAATTTGCTTACCCCGTAAGGGAACAGCGTGATTGGTATGTATGTAGGAAATGTATAGAGTAAAGATGAAACACCAACCCAGCCGGATTGATTAAATGATTATACCGTCAATTAAAAATTATACGCGCTTTTCTTCGTCTCCAAACATTGGCATAAATTCTTCAAAACGCCCACGTTATACAGTTGGGGGAATTAAACGTCCCTGGAATCGAACTCGCGACGTTATTTTGCACGGTGATTGCACAGACGAGTCTTAATGTGTGGCACTCTTTAAAATTGAATGAATGTCTAAAATACATGCGGCCGTTCTCGAGTTATTAGACATTATTTGCGATGTCTTAAAACTTACCTATATATTACGTATATATCGCGGTAAGTTAATATAAAAGTTTTTTTAAAAAAGAGCAAAAATTGAAAGCGATAAGTGATTATTGTACGGGAATAATAATGATAGTTATTTTTTCTTAAATAAAATTGAGAGTAAAATATAAATGCGAGAGAAGAGGCGAAAGAGACTGTAAATATCCACGCTTTACATTTTACCGACAACCAATACGACATTTACTGATGACGATCTTACAAAATTGTACGGTAAATATCGTTTTTTTTAACGTGATACCTCTTCAATTGAAATTTCGCCTTTGCAACAAGAAAGTGATCGAGTGCGACGTTTAAAAAAAAACGCATTTGATGATGCGCTGTTTCACGACCGTAAATAGCGACGAAATTATTACGAAATAACATCCCTGTATTAATTAGGAAGTACGATTCTTCAAGATAGCCATATGCTTCTTCTTTATATCAAGAACTGAAATTTGAAGCTTCCGAGCGTCTTCGCTAACGCCATTTCCTTGTGTATGACAGTACTCAAAATATTTTCACGTAAAAATTTTAATTAAATCCCCCTGGTAAATTGCAATTTGACGTATTTTCCGAGAAATCTACCTCTGCGGAACTAATTCTGTCCCGGCCCTTTCCATAAAAGCGGGATTTTACTGTATATAAAGTGTTAAGTATTTAGCCCGATGCTGATGTTCAGAAAGAATCCCATCGTTGCCATGGATGCGCCCTTAAAACTCTTTCAATGCAAAATTCCTCGGTTTGGCGCCTCGGCGAAGAAAGGGGCTGGAGAAACGAAGAGTATTCATTCGGAATGGCTATCGTCTCATTCTTGGGAAATTTCTGAATCGGCGAATGGAATGTATGGGAAGGAATAAAGAGAGAAACAGACAGACAGACAAACGACTTTATTGAGGGCTAAATCGAGACTATAAAGTCCCTTCTTACCTTTAACCCTTTGAGCAGATTTGACATAATAAACAAATCCGTTACAAATGTGATTATTAGAACATAAAGAATTATCATATACATAATAATGTTAGGTTTGTGGGTTGAAAAAAACTGTGTAATGGCTTTGTTTATCACAGAAAAAAGTCCCACTGCGGAAAAGTACATAAACAGATACAGAAAAAATAATAGTAGAGAAAGTAAGAAAAAAGGATTTGAATACCGACAGTGATAAAGAAAATAATAACATAGAGAGAGAAAGGAAGAGAGAAATCCCAACCTCTTTAGGGTCCAAGAGTTCGCGCGGATGAACCACGAAGACCTCTGGTGTCATTTTACATAATTTTCCACTTACTTCGTACTTCAATGTGAAGTATTTCAGATGTTGACGTACGGGTGTACGGACCTTGCCGCCCTGTCCTGCCTATTGTTTTATACCGAAATTCAATATCCGAGCCATTTTCCTCAACGTTAAAGTTAACATAATGTAAAATACATTATAATGACCGCCTTGAAGGGCTTTGTGGGTTGAAATTTGTAACTTTAACATATTTGTTTATATCTTCTCATTATTTAAACTTGTAAATGTCGAAATATTTTTGCATCGCGCGACGTCGGGATTAAACGCGAGAAGGGTCCCGATTACATCGGAATGTTTATTTTCCCTTCTCACCTCGCTTTCTTTCTTCGACCTCCCTCCAGCCGTTTCTTGCGCCTTCTCTCCCTCTCCCGTTCACCCCTTCTCCTCCTCCAATCTTGATCTCCCTCCCTCCCTCCATCTCCATTCCCTCTCTCTTTCTCCCTCCCTCTCTTAAAACATATAACATTTGAGACAAATAAAAAAGAGATACGTGAAAAAATGAATAATTAATCCCTATCTCATTAGTCGCGTAGTATTCCACCTTCCCCGTGGACTGCTATCAATCTTGCTAAAAGTGATACAAACCTCCATATATATATATATATATATATATATATATATATATATATCGAGTGAGGTTAATATAAAAGTTATAAAAAAGAAGCAGCTGGGAGAACCGGGTAGAGGAGAAGTAAAATGGATGGGCTTTGGACCACTTCGGTTATTTCTAAAATTGCGATCGAAAATATTGAGAGGGAGAGAGAGAGAGAGACGGAGAGAGGGAGAGAGAGAGAGACGGAGAGAGGGAGAGAGATGGAGGCGAGTAGAGGAGGGAATGGGTAGAGGAAGGAGCGTAGAATGTAAAGGAGAGAGAGAGGAGCAGGAGAAGAGGCGGTAGAAGGGGAAGGGAAATCCCAAGAGAGAGAGAGACGAGTGTGGGAGCTTTCAAAGGGTATAAAAGTCCTCGTTTTGGAGTTGTCCGTGTAAGGAGAAGAGACGTCGAATCCGGACCGACTCCTTCTACCGCCGCCACCACTTCTATACCGTTTATGGAACTCTTACACTATTTCCCTCTCTCTCTCTTCCTCCCTTCCTCTCTCTCTCTCTGTAAACTTTCCCCTTCTATTTATTACGCTCCGCGCCTCTTTTTATCCCTAATCCATTTCCCTTTCGATACTTATCCTCGTTTATTTTCCTTCCTCTTTCCGTAGTGGTTTCTTTCTCCATCATTCTGTCCATCCACGCCTTCTAGGCATTCGATCTCGATCTCGCCTAATGGCTGTGATATACGTATAAATTCTGATGAAGAAGGCAACTAAAATCCACTTGGAAGTTGGTAAAACCGAATGCTGCAAATCGCCAATCCCCGGTGGTGATATGCATCAAGAGTTTATTCCAGAATGTTTTTGGGACGACTTAGGCATGTGGCATCTCGATTTTCCCCAAGCGTAATGTTTAGGTCGCCGGAGTTAAGCTTTCTTCACCAACCCAACCATCGTTTTATGTTATTTTCTGCGCCTTTATATTTGCTACTATCTTTGCCGCGAACAATTAATATTACATTTTAGTTAGCTATTCACCTTAGTATTTATTAATTCTCTCTACCCCAGTTTCTTTGTCTTTTTCCGTACCGCGCATTTCTATTGTCTATTAATCGTCTGTATTTTTATATTCCTATTTATCATTTCCCATGCGTATTTAACTCCGTTACGTATGTTTTTTTCCTTTCTTCTTCTCTCTATACCTTGTGCTTACTTTCTTTTCCTTTTACATTATATTTCTGCCTTCCTTTGTTTCTATTTCTACCCTTCCCTTTCATTACCTCTTTCATTATACGCCTATCTCTCTTTTTATTTATACCCTTGTCAATTTCGCATTCCCTCCGTTTACAAGTACTGTTTGTTCACCGTCTCTCTCTCTCTCTCACGCGAACGTGCGTACACAACTTCTATCTCTCTTGACTCTCTGCTGCTTCATATTCCGCGTGCCACTGGCTGTCTTTAATGGTCTGTTTCGATCGCCTCATTCTCGTTTTCTGTTCGCAGACGTCGATCCAAACCAGAGCGCGGCCGATTTTTGCGGCGGGAACTTTTATGCTTCGTTCCTTTTCCCCTCCCCCCCCTTTTTTTTGTTTTTAAACATTCCTGCTCTGAGATGAGAGACAACGGGATGCGTAAACAAACGTTTCAACTCGTATCCGACGCTTCTCTTCTCAATATCTAGCGCGATTTTTTCTCCTTTTTTTCGCCGATTTACTTCCTCGCCGTAACATTTTATATACACACACACAAACACACACCACTCCCCGGTATCCGCGAGGGACGTGTTCTGCAAAAAAACATCGCGGATAATGGGTCTTATGTATACATTATATCTGTAGGGATAGGTTCTTGTCCTCGATCAACCTTACAAAAGATGTAATATAAATTTTATGCGCTATTTAAGTTTATTTCTAGTAGTAACAATAGATAATATCAACGATAAGAGTTTGAAGAATATTTCATTACGTACATTCGTTCTCTATTTTAACCTGAATCTCGTGTCGGGTGGGGAAGCGGTTTGAAGGCGACGCGAAGATCGGAACGTGATTTTCTTGCGGTTTCCCGACGTTTATCTCTGCGTTCGTTGCGCAATTCGAGACTAATAGTCGTGGAAAGGGAGGATAGGAAAAAAATATGATGAAAGAGTGCCGATCTTTAGTTTATGTTACCTCCACCCCATTCGACCTTAGCGCCGAGCGCATGCGCGATAATTACGTCATCGCGAATGTCGCCGTTACGGTTACGGAGTTATTATTCTCTCTCCCACTCACTTTACCTTTTATACATTTCCGCCTTTGTTCTATTCCGACCTTGTGAAATTCGACATGACAAAACTCGCATGACTGCGTTTAATTGAATGAAATAAATAAACCTTGTTTCTGTCTTTGTAAGTTAAAATCCGTCTCCGCCTCAATACTTGCTTTCATTACTCTATTCCCCTTGTCTCTGTCTCTTCTCATTTCAGTTCGCTCTCTCTTTCTATCTCCCACTTGCTCTCTCTCACACACACTCCCTCTCTCTCACACACACTCCCCATCTCTCACACACACTCCCTCTCTCTCTCACTCCCTCTCTCTCTCACTCCCTCTCTCTCTCTCTCACTCCCTCTCTCTCTCTATCGCTCCCTCTCTCTCTATCGCTCCCTCTCTCTCTATCGCTCCCTCTCTCTATCACTCCCTCTCTCTCACTCCCTCTTTCTCTCTCACTCTCTCTCACTCCCTCTCTCACTCCTTCCCTCTCTCTCTCACTCCCTCTCACTCTCTCTCTCACTCTCTCTCTCACTCTCTCACTCCCTCTCTCACTCCCTCTCTCACTCCCTCTCTCTTACTCACTCCCTCTCCTCTATCTCTCCCACTCTTCCTTCCTCACACTCCCTCTTCCTCCCACTCTCTCTCCCTCCATCTCTCTTATTACCTATCGTCTCCTCTCTCTCCCTATCCAAACCCTTCCCCTTCTCTTTCTTCCGCTCTATCCCCCTCTCCCTCTCTATATCCTCCTCTCTCTATCCACCATCATTTTATTTTCCTCTCCCTCTTCTCTTTCTTGCCTTTCTCCTTCTTTGCCACCTTCCCCTTTTTCATTTCTCCATATCTCTACTTCTCTCTACACTTCTCTATTCCTTTCTCTTTCTCTGTCTCTCTTTCTCTCTCTTTCTCCCTCTCCTTTTATCATCTACCTTCCAATATTTTCATTCTCTCTCTCTTCATATGAATCTTTCTATAGTCCTCTCTTCCTCTCCTCTCCTTCTCTCTCCAATTCCTATTTTCACCTCCCTTTTCCTTTCCGAGCCTGATCTGTTTACTCTTTTCGGATACGGGTTTAATTCCGAGAATTCTCGCTCACCGCCTCTCCCCTTTATGCCGAGGCTGTCTGGCGAATTTCATGTTACCGCGAAACGATGACGAATGCCTTGGCCAGTAAAAGCGGTTTGTCGTCTTGGAATTCCGACTCGCTGCGGGGTGTTGGAGACGCTGTGAGGGACCTGCCGCGGACGGGAGGATACGCTCCGAGTGAATGGACTGTAGGAGTGTTCGAGAGGGAGGGGGGGAGGTTAAAAGGGGAGGGAGTAAAAGGGAGGGAGGAGAGGGAGATGACAGGGGCGAAGGGATGGGGACGAACGGTTACGAAAGGAAAGGAAAAAAAATAATAAAAAGCGTTGTTCGCAGTGTCAAGATATCGAGAGAGCGCAAAAATTTCCATTCCGAGTTTTTTTCCTCGAGCGATACAAAATCTTCGCAATCATAAACGCGTCCGTGAAATGATGTTGCGTCATGAAGGCGATCGATAAGGAACCCCCATTCTTTATAATGCAGTGTAACTTCGATAAATCAAACCTCGAGATAAACAAGAAAAAATATTCTACCCATAGAAAATTCGAGTTGTAGAAGAAAAATAACAAAGATTTTGTCCTGTAAAATGAACTCACTTCGAGTTATGTGAAATTCTATTTAATGACTTTCGACTTTGCGTATATGCGTTATTTTGAGTTAATTTCATACATAATGAGCCACCAGGGAGAAAACAATCGATTTTGTTCGTAATGTTTAACGTTAACCATTATCTTTATGGTTCTCTGGTAAATAGGTTTAGATATTGAGGATTTTAATTTCCAGTATCAAAACTTTATTTTCATTGCATTAGTAATCACTTTAGAGAAGTCTTTCTCCATTATAAAGAGAATTATCGAGCTTTCCTTATGGTTTAAAATCAACTTGGAAAAACTGCGACTTTCTAAAACAAAAAATATATTTCAGCTTCAAACCAGCCATCCTCAGTCGAAGTCCACCAAGGAAAAATTTTAAATAAGAAAGTGTTATCTACCGATAATGATCTGCTTGGTAGCCAAAATGAGCCTCTGGTTTTCTCAACCTTTGAACCATTCCAATGGCACGAAACGGTCAACGCGTATAATGCGAAACGGTACAATTCGAGGGACGAGCGTTACGCGACAAACACCAATAACCAACATTTTCTCATCGGTAAGGTAGGGGGAGAAAGAGGATAAGGTCTTCACTGTGAAGGCTTTTTAAAAAGGAGACTCCTGCTTGGATCCAGCCGACGCGTCATCTATCACGGGGAATAGTTTTGACGTTTCGAGAAGTTGTCGGAATTCTTATTTTTTCTTTTTTATTCGGCAACCCATCAATCCGCTACGGATGGAGATGCGTGTGTGTGTGTGTGTGTGTTTGCGAGAGAGGGAGAGAGAGATCGACTCCACAGTTCGATCGTGACTTTTATTATTTTTTAACGCTTTTTTAATACATTACGTTTTCACTTTGTCCGTCCTTCCAAGGAGATCCGCTGGGAAGCCAAGATATTCAGGACAGTTTTGGATGGTGCCAGACCAGAATCGTTTTGATTTTGGAGTTCGTCCGTTTGTCCGTTTGCCTTTTGGCAGGATTTTAAAATACCCATTAGGAACTATCTATACGTGCCCGCTACTTCGGTCAAGTTTCGTTTTGCTTAAGTTGATACAACAATAAAATTTAGGGTAAAATATGTTCAATTTTTCATTCGAAAAAGGGATGAAGATCGTGTTAAGAAAGTGCATAGTTAGTCATCCTTAAAATACTGTTGGTAAAAGAGGAAGAATAGGTCGAAGATAACCGAAAACTAGGGCGAAAAGTCTAAAAAAAAATTGGGATCTGCGTTCGTGGTTATATATTTTTTTAACCCGTTTCATTTAAACGCCCTTTAAAGATGGAAAAATCCGCTTAGGTCGTTGCGAAATCCCAAAGAACGGAAAAATCGAGCGAAAAGTTAAAACGAAAAGGTCGAGAGAGTTAAGATAATTACGGAATGCCGACCTCGTTGTCCAAATGCGAGTCACTTGAGTCACCGATTCTCCCTCCGCTTTTAACATATAAGTAGGGAGCGGTTAAAAAGGGTAAGTCCGGTTTGATTGATGATTATGGCGTTCCCGCCGAAAGGGGGTGAGAGGGGGGGGGGGAGACTTCCCCCTCGCCTCTTATTCGGAGGAACTGGGACAGACGACTGATTACGGAACGTTATTGATTACTTGTTGATAAACATTAGGGAGAGAAAAAATAAACGAGAGATTCTCCGTCAATAGTTTTTCATTCTCCTAGTCTTCTCTCCCGATATCTCCCGAAACATTTCGCTATGAGAAGACTTAATAAAACAGGTAGAGTTTTATTAATACGATAAAGTTAGCGCTTTTTTTCCTGCCTCTTTTGTTATTAAATTCGGGGGTAAAACTTTGTTTTGTGTCGCTATGGATATCTCTTCTATTAACCTAATCGAAAAATTGAGGAGAATTTTAAATTTTATCGCCTGTTATATGCGTCAATTTAGCTAATCTTTTATTATATTTTTATGTAGTAATACCGCCACATATTCGGCCACAAGAGTTTCGCCTATAAGTGGGATTAACGCGGAAATGTACCCTCAGAATTTCAGCTTTCCCTCCTTTATACCTTCTGATATATATATTTTTTAAATATTAATGGGCAGACCCTTTGTATTTTACAAAACTCAATTCTAAATATAAACAAATTGCGGCAGCACAGAAATCTACTGCATTCCCAAGTTTCAGCCCTTTCTTCACAATTTCAATTTAAGCAAGTGCACATACAGACGCCAAAGTGACACTGTAAGCGCGTTTCTTTTATTTTTAACGCGCTAAAAATAAACAAATAATAATCTCCTTTTTCTTAATGAACGCGTGAGCGGGGTCGCGTTATTCCTCCATCCGTCGCGAAATCGTTCGTAACTATACGCCCAAAATGTATCTGGATCAAAAGCGTGCGTGTGTGTGAGAGAGAGAGAGGGAGAAAGCAAACAAGTGAAGATCGATGTTTTTCTTTCCACGGGATGTGCGGCGAAGTTGAAAGGGGCGGGGGGGGATGAAGTAACGGAAGGATATGTAGAGAGAGAGAGAGACGTATACGTTATCGACCAGTTGTTATGGATGTAGACGCGTGCGATGGAATTTTTTTTTAAATAGGATGGAAATCAAAATGGAGTCGAAGCGAGGAATGGAGTCATAGGTTTTTTCTTTTTATTTATTTTTTATTTTTTTGATCGTTGGAAAATGCGTGTTTGCAAATGAGCGATAACGAGTGAGAGATAGACAGAGAGAGAGAGAGAATTGGGTGTGGAGATACAGAAAGAGAGGGGAATAATAGGGAAGTAAAAGTGGGAAGAGGAAGGGGGGTAACAGGAGCAGTAGCAGGAGGAGGAGGTATAAAACGCAAGGTGTGATATTGGCAGGAGGATGGGAGAACGGGGAATTGGTCGAGAATGACGCAGGCTGTGTTGGAGAGAGATGGAAGAGAGGGCTCAAAACGACGCTAATGGAAGAAACATTAAGGGGAACGGATTTAACGTGTTTTAGCAGCCGTGAAGCTCGTATTGCTTTCCAGAGATGAAAACAAAGATATGTCACACACTCCGACATCCGTTTCCTCTCCTCCTCCACTCCTTGTTAACAGAGGCAATGATGGATAAAATTGCTGGCTGCTACTTTTGCGCGGTAAACATCGCTTGGCATTTCTGCTTTTGAAGTTTTAAAACAAAAATTGATATACATTGAGTAGCACTTTCATCGATATTATATATATATATATATATATATATATATATATATATGTTACGCCTAGCTCGTGAAATTGACCAATTCATGAAATAGGAAATTTATTGCTTAATTCATAAAATGGGCAACAGGTTGGCTCATTTCATGAATTAGGCAGTATTGTTGCCTAATTCCCAAGTTAGGCAAAGGAAAGATTACAAATTTTTCTCTTAGAAAGAATAAAACTAATAATTTAATTATTATAAACAAAATAATGTTCAAACTGAAACACCGGAAATATAAACAATGTCCTGAGTAGTTAGAACATTTAGAAGCGTAATCGAAGTGGCAATGTGACCCGTCAGTATAAACTGTTTAGCTGGTAATGAGTAAGAAACGAAATGTAAACAATCAAACAGGTAATAAATGACACTGGAATTCTTAATTATGGAACGGAGACGTCGAAATGACAAAACTATACACAACGTAAAGATTATTGCGCACCACAGGAACTATAACCGTTTGAACGCGTAAACTGTATCACCAGAGGTAAAACAATGCAACGAGTATATTTTACTGAGTTATTTTACTGTTTAATCTGTTATTCTAATCCAGTGAATCGTGGGTAGTATAATTAACTTATCCTACCTGCTCCCCCGGTATTGGCGAGGGATGTGTTCTGCAAAAAACATTACGGATACCGAATTCAAGGATACAGGGCCTTATGTTTACATTTTAACTGTAGGCAGGACCGTTCCGTGGTAATTTGGCGCCTGGAGCAAGCTTATTGAAAATGCGCCGTAACCCCTTCGGTCCTGAAGTTTTTGGGGGTGCCGTGGCTTAGTGGTTAGGACCTGCTACGCCAAGCATACGCGGTACGAATCCTGTGAGATTAGGGGATTTTTTTCAGAGGTTGCGCGGCAACTTATTTGCGTGGTTAAGAGGGGAACACTCAAATCAGCGCCTACAGTTTATCGATATTACTATACACGATCATGTTAATGAACTTGCTGTTACAGAAATGTTCTTAGTTTAAAAATAATATCATTTTTCTTATAAATTTTATGCGAAATCAAACGTACTCATACTTCATTACCGTCAAGAACTATTTTTTTTATGAAAGCTGCTTTAAAGATGCAAACTAATTGCAGGCCAAATACCAAATATTATCTCAACGATATTTGTTTCAATTTGTCATTTCTTCAGTATTTTAGTAGCTATCAGCAACCTGTTGCCCATTTCATGAAATAAGCAATAAATGGCCTATTTCACGAATTGGGCAATTTCATGAGTTAGGCGTAACATTTCCTTTTCCTAATTCAGGAACTAGGCAACAATACTGCCTAATTCATGAAATGAGCAAACCTGTTGCCCATTTCATGAAATACGCAATAAATTGCCTATTTCATGAATTGGGCAATTTCACGAATTGGGGTAACACACACACACACACACATATATATATATATGTTATAAAACAAATTTATATTGAGCACCATTATATGTTTTGGAGTTCTTCAGTGTGAGGCGATAGGTTAAAATTTAAAAAAATAAAAAACGTGACGTTGGGAGTACACTATTAAAGAAAATAGACTCTGTTACGCCGAGACTTGACTTTGCAAAGCCCTTCGTAATTTACGCGAAAGTAAATACAACTATACCGAGCGAAATTAAACCAAACATATTAACAGAGTAAACACTAACAGTCAGAAGTCGTCCGACGTCCTGGACACCATCCAAAAACGACTAATTTTGCCCGTTTGATGATTGTATTTTCTGTAAAAAAGAAATTACCTCCACGAAGATAAACAGGGCGTAGGCAGTGGTTGCAAAAGCAATGGGTTGCTGAAAGTGAGCTTTTATTGTATTGTCGAAATTACGCATAAAGACCACCCTTATTGTATATTTTTTAATGAGCGCACGTTCGTGAGACCATACACCTTTGTTTTGTAAATTTTTAAGGGCGGTCGTTAGGGGAATAAATAGTACGGATAAAATAAATTACGGATAAAAACATCACAATTATTTCCATTCGATAATTTTTAGCTCTTTTTTTTTAATTTCTAACGTCTATTCGGTTTGTCTGTCCTTCTGTTTGTGGGAAATATCCTGAAATCTTGCAACTTAGAGAAGCCAAATTTTCAGGATAAATGGGTCTCTATGAGAGCTAGACACGGTAAAAAAATTAATGGATCTAGGATCAGTTGCTTAGGAGTAATCTGCGTCTTTAGAAAAAAAAAGCGCCTTATATAATTTGCTCTGCAATTCTTCCCTCTCTTCTTTTTTTGAGGAATGGAAGAAGCGTCTTTACGGAAGAGCAGGTTTTTGGGCTATCCGGATAAGTAACGCTTATCGCTCATCTACTAGCGCCCACGTTTAAGTGGATACGTTGAAAACTCCTTCGCGGCATTGGAAGGAGCGAAAGATTCCAGGAGATAGAGACAGGTATTTGAGGATGGAGTATAAGGGATGATCCCGAATGCTTTTTTTTTAATAGGATGCAGAGAGATAGAGCGAGATATGGAGGATGAGATGGGAAATGGAGAGAAAGAGAGAGACAGGGGAGTTGATGTCGGTTGGTTTAAGAGGGGCGATCTCTGGCAGACGGACGTCACTCCAGAAACGGCTCGCCGTTGGGGGGGAGAGAGAGTGAGAAAGAGAGGGAGAGGCGTGTCCGTCCAGCGCGTGTTCCAAACTGACTCACACTCTCCATTTACTCCTTCCCCTCTCTTCCCTATCATACTCACTCCCTCTACTACCATATATCCCAACGAACGAACTGCTCTCCCTCTCCCATTTTCTCATCCCCCCTCCCTCCTCCTCTTCATCATCAATCCCCCCCCCTTCTCCGCCCTTTTGGCCACCTCGTTCCCACACTTTTTATTCCCCCATCTCTCCCTATATCCCCTTCCGCTAAAGAACACACCCCTCCCCCTTTTACACCTCCTTAACCGGTCCCTTCTGCCAAACACAAACCCTCCTTTCCCGTTCCCAATCCCTCCTCATCCTCCGCCTCCCATCCCCTCTCCCCCCTCCCCTCCCCTCACTCCTTGGCCACGTGCGCCAATCCACCCCCTCCACCCTCTCCCTCAAAATCCCCCCACCCTTCAACGCCATCGTTCAAAAACTCCCTGACCTTTCTCTCCTCTCCCCCCCCCCTCTCTCTCTCTCTCTCTCACTACCTCCTATTACTGATACCATAACTCCCTCTTCACCCAACTCTCCCTCTCCCCTTCCACTTCCCCCCCCATTACGCGACATGCCCCTTCCTTCTTTCCCACTTCCACCCTACAAAGCTCTCACATACAGTGCTCCCTCTTTCTCTCCCCCATGGTATATGTCCATAAACCCTTCCACTCTCGAACGTATAGCGGGTGTGTGTGTGTTCCTCCCTCGATATCAACAGCGTGAGAGTGGGAGGGAGAAATACCGTAAGGAAGGAAAGAAGGGTGAGGAAAAGAGTACAATGTGAAGGAAAAGTCTCTTAATCTCCTTTAGCGTTTTTCAGCGTGGGTGGAGAGAGAGAGAGAGAGAGAAGAAAAAAAGACGACAAGAAGGAAGAGGAGAGGAGGGAGAAGGAAAAGGAGGACGAAGATGTGGGAAGAGAAAACTAGTTTTTTTCCCTCTTGTCCGTTAACTCTTCCTTTTCTTACCGATATGTCTAATTTACACCCGCCAACATCTTTAGGTGTTTAAAAAAATAAACCTCCCACCCTTTCCTCCATGTCTCAAATCTCCTTCATCTTCTCTGGACAATATCCTCTCTCACTCTTCTCCCCACTCCTTTTAATACTCTAGCCAACTCTCTCTCTCCCTCTCCTCCTCTTTCTCGCCTTCCAGTCTCTCTCTCTCCCTCCCTTCTTTCTCGCCCTCCATGTCCTCGCTTCCACTCCCTCTCTCCTCTTGCGTTTCAAAGTCCGCCTTCTCATCCAGCTTTGCTTCACACTCCTTCGCTCTCCCTCCCACTCTCTCTCTCTCCCTCCCTCTCACCCTCCCTCCATCTCTCTCCCTCCCTCTCTCCCTCCATCTCTCTACCTCTCTCCCTCTCTCTTCCTCCCTCTCTCTCCCTTTCTCTCTCTCCCTCCCTCCCTCTCTCCCTCCATCTCTCTCCCTCCCTCTCTCTCCCTCCCTCTCTCTCCCTCCCTCCCTCTTCCTCTCTCTGTCCCTCCCTCTCCCTCCCTCTTTCTGCTCTCCCTTCTAACGATTCCTGCCGATTCCTTGAATCCCCCCTCTTGTCCGGTGTTCTCCCTCCCTACTCCGCCCCCCGGGGGCCTCCTCCTCTCCTCCCCTCTTGGGTATTCCCTCCCCCCCCCCGCGCCTCCTTCCAATCCATTCTCACTCACCGTTCCTTCTTCCTCCTTCATCCTCGTCATTTCCTCCTTCCCTCTTGCGTCCTTGCCCACCGCTTCCTGTTATTCCTCCTCCGCGTCTCTCCCTCTCTCTCTCTCGTTCCTTTCTTTCCCTCCCTAACATATTCTTTCATTCCTTTTGACGTTCTCTCATCCTCTTCCTCTCCTCCATTTCTCTTTCTCTACTATTATACTTTAATTTTTCCTTTGCTCTCTTTCGTCAAATTCTCTTATCTCTCCCTGCAGCTCTAAATCTCTATCGCTCCCTCCCTATCTCTCTCCCTCCCTATTTATTCCTCTCTCTCTCTCTCCTTCCTACCTCTTCCCCTCCCCAATCACTCTCTCGATCTCTCCCTTCCTATATCTCCCTCCCTATCTCTCCTTCCCCATCTCTCCCTCCCTCCCTTCTTCTCATCCTTCCTTCCTCTTCCTCTCCCTCCATCTCTTTCCCTTCCCTTCTTGCTCCCATCTCTCCCACCGTCTCTTCCTCTCGAAAATCATCATACCTATTATTTTCTACATATATTTCCCCCGCTCACCCCCTTCTCTACGTACTTTTCCCACCTCTCCTACTCCCCCATTTCGCCCGAACTTTACTCCCACTCTCTCACTCCATCATCCCCTCCATCCCACTCTCTCTTATTCTTTCCCTTTCCTGTCACTGGCGAGTGATTGTGGTTTCTCCTGGAGTTTCTCGCCGGACGTACATAATGGAGAGGTGCGAAAATCACAAGAGGGGAATGAGATGCAAAACAGTTTCGGAGGAAGGTTGAGATGTAAGAAAGAGAGGGGATGGGTGATTGGAGGGAGACGTTTCTTTTTTTTTTAGGAAGGGATCATTAAGTACGGAGTTTCCTCTCTCTCTATCCCTCCCTCTCCGCCCTATCTCTCTCCCTAGTTTTACTCCTCACACCATTCTATCTCTCACCCCTTATAATTCCCCCTCGACGGCTTTCCCTCCCTTCTCCTCTCCCTCCCTCCCTCCCTTTCCTCGCTCTTTTCTCCCCTCTCCGCGATCTCCTTGTCCGCCTTCTTGCCTGGCCGCCGCCGCCGCCACGGGAAGAGTGTGTGTGTGTGTGTGTGCGCGTTTGCTTCGGCATCGGACACCCTTTTGGTGCAGCTCCGAGCACCGCCTCCTCCTTCGGCATGGACCTCTCTTCTACCGCCGCCGTCTCCAGGCAGATACAGTGAGTGACTAGTCGCTCGGCGATGAGGCGCGGTGAATGTCGCGAGTGGCGGGACGGTCGCGCTGTTGGCGGCAAAGGGGTGGTGAGCGGGGGAGAGGGGGGTGGAGGGGGAGGAGGCGTAGGGGGAGGAAAAGGAGGAGGAGGAGGAGGAGTGGGGGCGGGAGGGAGAGGGGACGGGTTCAGACCTCCTCCTGTACCGCCGCCTCCCGTCGGACTGCCCACGGAGTCCGAAATCCTCCGGATCCCTCCTCTGCCGCCTCCGTCGTCTCCTCTGCCTCCGCCCCACCACGGACGAGGAGGCAGGAGGAGGAGGAGGTGGTGGTGGTGGGGAGGGGGCGGAAAGTTGGGGAGCAGGTTGTGGGTGGATAGCGTGTGGCTGTGTCGGATCTACGAAGAAGGTTGGGAAGAGGAAGAGGAGGAGGAAGAAGAAGAGGAAGGAGAGGAGGAAGAAGAAGGGGAAGAGGAGGAAGAGGGAGGAGAAGAGGAAGGAGGAGGAGGGGAAGAGGAAGTGCGGAGCGTGAGCGGTCACGAAGGAGCGGCTCGCGGCTTGTCGTTGGGGACGGCGGCCGCGACGGCGAGTTTTTCGGAAAGCGCAAAGCCTGGAGGGTTTGGCGGAGGAGGCGCGGAGGGGTCGGAGGCGGCGGGAGGCAGGTCCGCCTCCGGACTATCCCTCCGCGTCCCTCCCGTTAGGGTATCCTATCACTCATCCGTACGCCTACGCAGCTTTTCGCACCTGCTGGCTGACTGCGGGAGACGTGGACCACGCGACACGCAAGGAGTGAGTAAAAAGGGGGGGAATGAGAGTATAATGGGAGAGGAGGGTGGAGTTAGGGTGTAAAGATAGATGGCTTCTTCTTCTTCTTCTAAGGCGACAAGTAGGATTGGTATTTTCTCGATACGGTTATCAAGAGTGTGTGTGTGGGGTCGAAATTTGCAGAAAAATAAAGGTGGGAGGGAAAATTTTTGTATAACGATCTCGTTTGAAGAATTATAGGGCATGTGTGTTTTTTCTTCTCTCTCTCTCTCTCTCTCTTTGGTACACGTATTCGTGGAAGTCTTCGAGCGTTCCCGTTAAGAGGTAAGGGGAGAATGAAAATGAGGATGGGGGAAGGGAGGTAGGGGGAGGAAACGGTGGGGAAGGGGAGGGAGCGTATATGTTGTTCCTCGGCGGAGGCAGACGCAGACGTAAATCTTCTCGTTCTACCAAAGCAAGGAGGAGGACGCGGCTCTCTCTCTCTCTCTCTCTTAGGGTAACGATCTTTTTTTTTTTAACGCGAGAGACTTTCCCGCGTGCGAGCGAGCTCCACAACCCACCTCAAAAGCAGTGAAAACGCAGTTTATCGGAATGGAGACGTTTATGTGAAGTGGATGTGCGTCTGTGTACGTGTTCGCATGCGCGCGCGTGTGTGTGTGTGTGCAGATTTTTCTCGTCGGTTTTTTTTATCATTTTTAGTTTGGCATGCGCGAAACGTGTTCGGTGTGGCCCACTTCGCGTGCCGTTCGGCAGGAAAGAGAACTTTACTCTTTTTTTTTTTTAAGTGGGACGAAAGAACCGGGATATGTTCCTCGCTTGTGAATCAGAAAAACCCATTGCTTCATTTTTTCCTTATTTAGAATCTGGAAGCCGTTTAAAGCGTAACAATCCGCGTCTCTCTCTCTCTCCGTGCGAGATGGCGGCTAGGTTAAACGCTTTGCGCGGGTTTGTCATTCCTTTTCCCTCCGCCTCGCGATTTTCAAATGCCTTATACAGTGGCGCGCCGTTCCGATAAAGAGCGGAATTACGTCGCTAACGAGTGTTTTGTTATGGCGGCGTTCAACGTGTGACAATGTTTAGCATGCCGGATGGACATGCGAGCTTTCCCGTGACTGCGATTTAAAATCCTTTTCTTTGGAATTTTCAGTCATTTTCTCCATCGTAATGTTACCTAAACACGGTATGTCTGTTATCGATGTTTAATTTTCCTGCTCGCGCTTTCCAGCTGAATTATATATATTAAATACCTCTCTTCCATCGCGTGTGCACGTTATCGCCTTACGAGCTTAACTGTTTTTACTTTCTCCATACGAAGTAATGGGAAAGTATTGTGATCATGAAACAATCGACTTCGAAATTTCAACGGAAATACACGTTTTGAGGTCTCTAGAACACGTTTAGACTATTTTCGGAATGATGTCTGTGTGTGTGTGTATGCGAGTGTGCATGTGTATGTGATTGTGGGCGCTCTAACTCAAAAAGTACTCGCCATATCGTTACCAAATTTCATATATAACACTTTAGCATGAGTACAAAGGACTGATTAGTTTTTAGACAATAACGATTTATCGGAAGTCGAGGTTTATTCGAAACCCTATTCGGTTTTTGCGATATTTCTCCATTAAAACATCATTATTGTATATACAATTCTATACAAATGTTATAGATAATGTAATTTCCTACAAATTTCATTTGAAACAATTTTCCATAGCAGTTATTGTTTAGGAATTATTTATAAATAACCGGTTTTTCGGTTACCATCAAATATCTTAAAAACATCGTGAGGACCAAAGTTGCAGAGAATAATATTTCTTCCAAGTTTTGTTTGAAACAAATTTTCGTATAACCATCCATTTCGGAGATATTTTGCTTTTTCTTAACACCAGTATACAGCGCCAGCACCATGTAGCGGTGAATTTGTAAACATTCAAAATATACCTAATTTACGGCAATAAGGACGACTGTATTCTTTTACGATACGAAATAATAATTTTGCCTCATAATGCTATTCATAGTAATTTAAATATCTATACCCCAAATATGGCGAAAGTCATGTGTTGGCCACGTCAGATTTTTTTGGTTTTGGTACGATTTTCGTATCAGCGAAACAAATCCGAATTACGTGGCCATCGGTTTCGCTCTAGCGCGGTTTTTGCAACGGTCTCCTAAGCATTGAATAAAACGAAACGTTTCAGTTCGAATCGAATATTATAATGATAAAGATTAAAGGAAGCATTTCCGATCAAAATATAAATAAATCGTTGCACGTTGAACTCAATATGGCGCTCAAATGCAACCTCATGTGTTTGTTCCTATAGGAAAACCTCTCCCACTTTTCACGTACCGTACAAAGCGAAGGATGTGTGTGTGTATACGTAGTAAAGAATGAATTTCATCAAAGTGATAAAATAAAAATTTCCGTTCCACTGGAAAAATCATTTCGCCCTCCAGCGTAGGGTTGGTTATCTGCTGAAGGTGCAGTCTTAAAGTCAAAATTTGGCCCAATCGAAATTCCGGTTACGTGAATTTGACGTTCTGCCAAAACCGTCCTGAAAGAGTATCGCCTTTCAACATGGAGATTTCCAGTTTCGTGATTTCACTCTCCGTTGAAATTCCAGTTCCGCGCTAAGCGAAGCGGAGGTGAACGTGTTTTCTGCGAACGGATTTCTCTTTGGAGTTAAAATCTAGACGTTAAACCAAAACGAACGAAGTTTTTCGATTCCATTTTTTTTAAGAGTTCCGTAATTGTAAATGCTATGTCATACGATAGGTTTTTCTACGCTACCATTGGCTAATTTATTTTAAATCTTCCAAGTTTCGACATGCCCATTTCTTAATACTTACATGGCTATGTCATCTATATATATATATAAAAAGTCTTAGGTATGTTTACAGCACTTGAAAAATTCTTCCAATGAGGCTAACATTCAATTCGTCCTCCCCGTGCTCAAATGCCCTCCCCCATCCTCCTCTGCCCCTCCTTCGCAATCCTCTTCCTTCCCTTCTTCTCGGCAATTGACTGCCTCCTTGCAAAATGTTCCCATTAAAACACTCGCACTACTTCCAATACGAATAAACATTTTTAAAAACACTACGCCGCGTATGTTGCGCGGGGTGTAGCTAGTATAAAAGGTTTTTTTTTACTCTACCATTTACTTGTTCATTTTAACTATTCAAACTAAGTTTAGAAAATGTCTTACCTTGCAGCAATCAGCCAAATTCATCACGGTCAGAACTGTGCTATAATGATTATCTTAAAAAGAGAAGCGTCACATTTTCAAGCAAGTTATGGAGGAATTGATGACTAAAAATTACTTCACCGAATGCTATCTTTACGTCGGAGTAAAGAATAGCAGATGCGATTTTTTTTGGTTGCCTATATTTGTAGTAGCACGTGGTTTTTTTTAGCATTTTTCCCGATTTATTCCTCAGCAGCTGATCCTAGATCCACCAATTGTATAAAAAATGTAGCTCTTAGAATATCTGCACTTGTAACTTGGGTCATTTTTGAATTATTTTGCACAAGAAGAGACGGACGGGGACGGATGAGCATAATAGACTGAAAATTCGAGTGTAGCAGTCTCTTGACAGAATGTACCGAAATTTTAAAATCCAAGGAATTTGGATGAATTATGTAGCAATTGATACTCATGTTTCCGAAGAAAATAATAACTTTGTTAAATTCCGCAATTGGTTAACTAAGTTATTACTTTCTTCGGAAATATCGAAGTTTTCTTGCGTAGAAGTTAATGTACCGTTAAATTTTTTTTAAAAAACTTAAGCTCTCATTTCGTTTCGAGCGACTTATAAAAGGGAGAATTGAAAAGACGGAAAGGCGTGACGTGGAGCTTCAAGAGAGGTAACCGAGAGAGTGACGTGAGCAAACAAACTCGCAAAACCTGACATGCCGCTCAACGTGTATTTCTCTTCGCGAGCTCAGCGGTGGGATATCAGCCAGTATCAATTGTCGAGGGGTGGGCATCACAATAACCCAACGGTTTGTTTTCGTTTTGTAAACTTACATAACCCAATTCCCGTCGACGGTCTGGGAAGAGGTAAAAAAAAAGAACGCGAACGAAGCACGCGAAGCCAACAGCCGTTATTTATACGAAAATTAAAATTTTCCCTGGGAAAAATGGTTTCCTGCGTTGGAGGAGGAGAAACGCGGACGAGTCGCATTTTCGTGTCGTTTTTGTGCTGGTATCTACGTGACGTCCATGTTTATTTCAGTTTCAGTTCGAAATATGTTTTTATTATTTTCTCGATTTAAGTAGGAAAAACGGGCATAACAAACACTATATCCGTGTCAGCTGTTTTTTAACGTACCATCACGTGACTTGTTAACCGTTTATATACTATTTTGTTTTGCATCTGCCGTATAGAGTTTTCATGTGACGAGTTATGCTGAAGAGAATTCGCTAGAGCAGGGTTATACAAACTTGTGTTCCACGGTACCCTAGGATTATTGTGATTTGGCTTACTCTTCTTAGATATGGTTCCGGGAGCAAAAATATTTTAGGTTAATATATGAGTTATGTTGCCTCACAAAATTTGGGAGCCCTTAATCATCCAATTGGGGGATATAATGACTTCAAACGACTCCAGCGCTAGTAGACTTCTCAGTCTAAATCACAAAGGAGGAGAGGAACCCGTTGCCGGCATTTACTCTTACCCTTGTTAGCGAGAATCACCAAGGGGAGCAACGGCTTTACGTCCATTCCGAAGGACGGAGCGCTGATTTGCGTGTTCTCTTCTTAACCACGCAAATGGGGGACCGGGCAACCCGGTTCGCACCGGATTTGCTCAGCGTAGCGGGCCAGCGCCCTCGCCACTATGTCACGACTCCCCCCTTAGGTATAATGGGAACCCTTAAGCATCAATTAACGTAGGTAACCTTTATTTTAAAACGACTTCTTTCCCATTCGCGTCGACTTATATTATCGCTCCGTTTCCAGACCAATTTCATCCCGACCAGACATCTTAAAATTCAATACAACGGAGCCTTATTCATCCCTAAACGATTTGACTCGCGTTGTTTATCGCCCGGTTAACTTTTTCGAATCGGCGCATTCATCGCGAAAACACTTCTGACCGATGCTGCCATCTTCCATCAAATCCCAGACTTTTCCATTTTTGCACTTCGTAATTTTCCTTCGCATATTTTTTATAGATATTTTTTTTAATCCATAAAGATATCGGCTGCCAAGACATAAAGAAGACGCGTGCGAGAGGAGACATTAGAGAAGAGGGGATTGGGAGTGGCTGTAGAGAGAGAGAGAGGGAATTTAACCCAATCCCATTCCCTTGCTTGTCCTTTAATATATCTTTGAGACTGTAAGTCCAACGGCATACATAAACACACTATCTCTCTCTCTCTCTTTCTCTCTGTGAGGATTAGAAGGTGAGCGGGAAGAAGGGCACTCTCTCTTCCCTTGGTAAGCCGCATTTTTTTCGCGGTGCTATAGTATAAAGGACTACGCAATCTGCTTTCCTTAATATCGAAGGGATTCTCAGACTCATCGCAAAGACAAGCAAAGGATTTCTGAGAAAAATCCCCTTTCTCCTTGGGGCATCTTTCTCTCTCTCTCTATCTCTCTTCCTTTGTTCTCGTCTGTTCCCTCCTTCCTCTCTCTTCAATACCCCAATACTCCTCCTCCTGCCAAACATTCTTGTTACCTCACCTGTTCTCTTCGTCTCTCTCTCTCTCTCTCTCTCTCCCTCTCTCTCCCTCTCTCTCTCCCTCTCTCTCTCCCCCTCTCTCTTTCCATCCATATCCGGTCCTTTCTCCCGTTTCTTTCCACGTCCCTTCATCAAAGCCACACCAATAATCTCTTCTCCACCTTCCCCTTTGTCTCCCCCCCTCCCCCTCCCCCTTGTCTTGCTTCTCCTACTCAGATCCATTCTCATCTCTCCCATTCCCCCTTTTCAGAGTTTTCGCTCACACCCTCGCATTATAAAAGGAACGACTGCCGGAAGATTTTTTTTCTTATATTTCGCTCTATTCGGATTCTCGAATGTCTTTTTTTTTGCGGTTCTGAGGAATCGATAGGATTCCTAAATAAGTTCAAATGACGAATTTGTTTATGCGTGTCGTCATACGACGGCATTCGCTTTTTGGCGCTTTTTTCTATAAAAAAATGAAAGGAAGCGCTTATATATTCGGTTTGTCTGTCAGTCCGTCCATCTCTAAGGGTAATAATATATCCCTGGAATCCTGCAGCTTGGGGGGAGAAGCCAAACTTTCAGATTTGATCGGTCCATATGAGGGCTAAATATTTGGTAGATCTAGGATTAGGTGCTTGGGAGTATTCGGAAAACAACTTTAAAAAATCGATAAAAAGAGCATGCTCTACAAATGTAGGCAACCAAAAATAAATCTCATCTGCGATTCTTTACCTAAAGATAGCAGTCGCTGAGCAAGCGTATTATGTAATTTGCTCTGAAATTCTTCCCTCGCCTGCTTGTATTGCATATGTATAAGTGCCTGCTTTCGGTTCGACTCTTGCGCCGTTTCTACCCTGCAGATGGAAATACGAAATATCTTTGTCGTGTCACGGTAGACAAATTAATAATTTCGTGATATCTCCGGAAATATTTATTGTACTTCGGTACAATCACCGAAGATACTAATGTTTTCATTCTGTTACCCCCCATTAAGAGGACAAGCATAGCAATAATTCTTGTTATATTTGGATTGAAACAGTTTGGTTGATTTTGATATTGCGTGTCGGATGTTATTATATTACGTTATTTCTTTTCTGTCGTGTTCCTTGTAATTCATTCATTTTTCCTATAATTCATTATGGAGATTTATTTAGAGAAAAACCGATACTGTTTAATTCTGGAAGAGTATTAATCTAGTGCACGATTTCTAAACATTCAAAACGTAGTCATGGGGACGAACTAAATCTACCTATATTCCGAAATAATTATCTAAAATTTAGTTTTGCCTTGAGACTTGATTCTTTCCTTCGAATCGACTAATTTGTAATTCTTAAGGGACAAAACACATTCCCGTCCAATAGAATTTTTATACGTATTGCCTTTGGTAAACTGTTAAAACTATAAAAGAAAGAACATTACGAAGACAAAGAAGTAAACAAGGTTTAAATATAAGATAAAGAATGTCTCGTAATATTTTTTAATATCTGAGACGTCCAATATTGATCATTTCGCTTTACACCGTGATTCGCCTTTTATCCTAACATATTCCTTATTACATTAATGAAATCACATACCTATTCCTGATATTATTCGAATCGATATTTTGCTTTTTACTTTCTCTTCTTTTAATCTCGAGCATGAATATCATATGTATTTTTTTCTGTGTGGTTTGAAGATGTGCTTAGGCAACCTGGATATTGAGGTTGCTCAATTAAATATTTATGCGTTGCATGCATGAGTCTCTATGTGTATAAATCTCTTTTCAGGACGACATTTCAATAGGGAGTTCCGAAATGAACGTCACGCGATGCCTAAAAATATGACAGATATATTTTATATGAACAGAGAGCCATTCGCCCGAATGTGGAGGACATTATAACAGCGGACTGAAAAATTCCACCCAATCTTCTGTACGTCTGATGACGGAAACGTGATCAACGTGTCGTAAACACATCGAGCAATTTAAAAAGAATGAATCTTTTGAACACGGTCATAAATCCATTAATGTTTTAAATAAGAGACAAAGAATATTGTTGCCGAACGGAATTATTTGTATTGCCCTTGGTAAGCTATTAAAACATTAAAAGAAAGAACATTGCGAAGATAAAGATGTAAACGACGCCTTAGATATATTATATATCCATTAATGTTTTAAATAAGAGACAAAGAATATTGTTGCCGAACGGAATTATTTGTATTGCCCTTGGTAAGCTATTAAAACATTAAAAGAAAGAACATTGCGAAGATAAAGATGTAAACGACGCCTTAGATATATTATAGAGAATGTCATGAAAATATTTAAGGATTTGGCATCGAAATCAATATCCAAAACCCATATAGAAATCAATGACCAGGAGCTCAATGCAACTTCCTCAATTTCTCGAATGTGCTTTTTTTTAAACCCTGGAATCAGCAGTTGACTGCTAATTTTATTTACGATATGAGGCTGCGTAGAAATAAAACCCGAATACCGTTCGATATTTATCTTTGACGGAATTTCCAAGGCATGCCCGAAAGTGCGACGCCAAATAGTCAAATTCCGAGGTTACGCTTACATAATAGGTGTACCGCGCATTACTCTCTTCCTTTGTTTAAACGCTTTGTTACGTTTTCTGATGATACGATCGATTCTATGCTCCCGACACGAAATTGATCGTTGTGTTAATTGTGACTTTACATCCCCCCCCCCCACCTCCCCCGCCCCCACGACCACATCCATCTCCAAAATCTTCCAGCATCCACCTCCAAAATCTTCCCACATCCACCTTCAAAATCTTCCCCCATCCGCCTCCAAAAATCTTCCCCATCCACCTCCAAAATCTTCCCCCATCCACCTCCAAAATATTCCCCCATCCGCCTGCAAAATCTTCCCCATCCACCTCCAAAATCTTCCCCATCCACCTCCAAAATATTCCCCCATCCTCCTGCAAAATCTTCCCCATCCACCTCCAAAATCTTCCCCCATCAGCCTCCAAAAATCTTCCCCCATCCACCTGCAAAATCTTCCCCCATCCACCTCCAAAATCTTCCCCCATCCGCTTCCAAAAAATTTCCCCCATCCGCCTCCAAAATCTTCCCCCATCCATCTCCAAAATCTTCCCCCATCCACCTCCAAAAATCTTCCCCAATCCAAAAACATCGGTGACTATCTTGACTCGTTATCGTTCCTATTTATTAATCCCTTTCCGTTACGAACATCCCATCCCTATCGCTCCATTTTCCATTCTCCTCCGACTGCCTATTCCTCCCTTCCAACGCCTATTACTTCCCAGACCTCTCCTCCTCTCTTACCGCTCTCCTCTTTCCGCCCACTCTATATCACACTCTCCCCATATCTCTCTGTACTTCTCTCTCTCTCTCATTCTCTCTCTCTCTCTCTTTCACCGTCTTCTCCCCTTCTCCAGTCTATTTATAAAGCCTATCTCCTCCGCGCCTCCTCCATCTTTCCTCTCCCTTCATCCATCTAAACGCCGTCCTTTCCTCCTCTTGGAATGGAGGGGAGGGCGTGAGAGGGGGTTAAGGGGAGGGAACCTTCGATGCAATGACTCTGTGGTCATAGACCGCTTCCTTGTCAGTCTCTTTGGATTCCTTCCAAACGCGAATCTGAATGGGGTCCACGTTTCCATGGCAACCGCTTGTTTTTTTCCCCACTCTTTAACATATAATCACTTCCTCCTTATGACCTCTCTCCTCCTCCTCCTCCTCTCTTCCAAGACTTCCTAAGCACGTGCTTCCGGAAAGGAAAAATCCTCTCTCTCGGAATAGTATTATTATTATTTTTTATTTCCAAAAAAAAACCGTTTCATCTTCTTCTCGGAGGGGGAGAAGAGAGGAAAAAAATCTATCTCCTTCGTTCCGCTAAAAAAAATTCCACCCACGTCCCGACATTCCCTTTCTGGTTCCGTAGGAATCCTTTTCCCACGACGATCGTGTTTAGCGATGTCACCCGTCAAGACCCTTATGTTTGCTTTCTCTTATTTTTTATTTCTTCGTTTTTTTTTTTTAAGAGTCGCGACGTGTATTTCTCGGAGATTGATACATTTTTCTACGAATAGGAAAGAGGAGTGAGGCTCCCTCTCTCTCTCGCTCTCTCGAAAAGAGCCCTACCGCTTCCGTAAGATTTGCAAAAAGATCGACGTTAATAGATGGCGTTGGAAAAACGATCGAGCACGTTTCGAGGAGGGAATGTCGGAGGCGGAGGTAGGATGCGGGATGGAATATGTAAAAAGTAAACGCTCATCAATCGCGCTTATTTCGTTATTCGCGGTACGTTTTCTGCGTGCGCACTCGTTTGACTCTTCGCGGATATTACCCGTGACTTCATGCATACGTTGTTTCTGTAGATACCTAAGCAATTGGTCCACCTTGATGTTCCTCGTTAAGAGTAGGCTAATGCTTTGTGATTTATACTGAAAATCCTACTAGCGCTGGAGCCGTTTGAAGTCACAGGGTCCCTCAATAAAAAAAGCAGTGGAATTTTAATCGCGATGATTTACAAAAAGTAACATCCCCCCCCTCCCCCGCGAATGTTGAGGGCTTACTGTACTCGTACTCGTTTCTAGGAATTTCGCGATCAACAAAATGAGGGTCCACGGATTATTGCATGGCCGGAAACGCGTGGGATGTCCTTTGCCCTATTACTACATTTTTCAAAATATCTAATTTTGTTCATTTAATAATGATAAAAACTAAGTGAGGTTGAAATACTTAGTACCAGTAGCAAAAAACAACTTTTTAAACATCCATTTGACTTAAAATATTATAATTTTCTGTTACTCTTCAAGCAATTTTTGCACAAAAAGTGCCAATGTGAACAAAATAAATATTTTTGCATCCTCACACCAAAGGTTCTTTTAAGGGCACCTTATCCCAACCATATATCACATTTTAGAGAAGCGATTATTTGTTATCTCCAAATATAAATAATTGAAAGATATTTACCACATCGTTTCTATAGCGCACTTTCAAATCACACTCTTGTGTATTCCTGACTTGCATTTATTTTGCGACGTTTCTCTTACTCAGATTTCCTTTTTCCTACGAATATCTTCCAAGGTAATTGTCATTCAAGCTGTCTTTTGCAAGAAAAAAAAAATTATGTGTGCGGATTGTGCCAGGAGTACGTAATATTTCCTGCTATACACAGAGCTGCAAAAATGAGGTAATTACGAGGATTACTCTAGTAAACACGTTATATAAGGCCGGTCCAGGTTTGTAATTGCAAACTCAATTTTTTCATCGCACTTCTTCAGTTCAGCGGTGTTCTATGTTCAATTACAATCGACTCGCCATTGATGAACTAACTGTTTTTCTTTTTATTTTCTTAAACTCTCTGAGAATTAGTTCTTATATATAATATTGTCTTGTGATTTACAGGAAAATTAACATGACGGCAAAGATCCACAAAACCACATTTTTAAGGACGATTTTCAAAGATTCCAATCACTTTAAATCGATGTATCTAAGTTTAGCGGACTTTAATAATTCGTAAAATATTGCAGACTAGGTTTTTTTTAACTGTTGAGATTTAAAACTATCGCAAAATTCGTAAAATGTAATTATAAAATGATGAACCCTTAAACCACAAGTAAACTTGATAACGCATACCAGACTGCCAGGCTACATATTTTCAGTGACGTTAAGTGCTTGTATATAGGAATAGCGTGACTCATGAATCTTCCAATGAGATCACCTCATTATTTTTTCCTCGACATGGCAACACTCCAAGAGTTTGAGTGACGAACTAATGGCTATTTTTTTTAAAACAATTTTTTGAAAAAAATTTGGGTCTTATTCAAAATCGCCAACACACCTCGCGCAACTAATGAAGCGAAACTCCACCTGAACTAAGATCGTTAAAAAAAATTTTCCGCCGCCGAAAAATTATACATAGATTATCTACTGTAAATCGACAAAAGTATGCTAAATAGCGCGTCATCCCTGATGCTATAAGCGGAATTTAATGGTTAAACAACCCATGTCCCGCGTTTCTGCACGTCGCTCCGATGGGAGCAAATCGCTAGCGTAAAAAATGGCGCTACTAATAGAGTCGTGGAGCGTAAACATTTTGACTCGCAGGTGAACGTGTTTCCCTGTATTTTTAAATTTAAAACTAGCACAATCCTTTTCGGAATTAACCCCTTCCATCACCTGGCAACGACGCTTTTGATCTAAGGGAATTCTGCCTAAAGACGTGGATACCACGAATTCCGCACCCCCTCCGATTGGCATCGAGTCAAGTAACCGAAAAAAGCTCCAATCGCGTCCGGCCGCGGTTCGTTTGTTTTATTTTTTCCATCGTCATCGTCTTCGTCGTCGTCGTCATCATCACTTCATCGAAAGGGCGTTGAGTAGAGAAAAGCGCATTCCGTCACTCTTCGAAAGAGGAGGAATCCCCTTGAAAAGAGGGCGACGACCTTAAAGGACACAACCTCTTTAGCTCTTATTCTCGTATATCTACGCGCCTCTCTATCTCTCGCACATCCACCCACGCAACCCTCGTCTTTTATTTGTACTCTCTCCATCTCTCTCTCTCTCTTCCCTTTCTTTGATTCCGTAACCTCCCTCCGCCCACTCTCTATATTAATTTCTTCCTCCCCTTACCTCTCTACCCCCTTTCTCTCTCTTTTCCCTTTCCTTTCTCACTCTCCTTTCTCATTCTCTCCTTTCTCATTCTCTCCTTTCTCACTCTCTCCTTTCTCACTCTATTCTTCCTCACTCTATCCCTATTTCTCACAATCTCGCTCTTTCTCTCCCTCCCCACAATCTTTTCTCACTCTCAATCCTTCATTCTCTCTTCCCGTCGCTCTATCCCTCCTTCACCTTCACTCTCCCTCCCTCATTCTCTCTCCCCCTCACTCTCTCCCTCTCCCCTTCCCCCTCACTCTCTCCCTCTCCCCTTTCCCCTCCCTCCCTCTCCTGTTCTCTCCCTCCTCTGTCCCTCTCTCTTTCCCTCCTTTCTCTCACTCCTTTTTCCCTTCCCTTTCTCCCTCCCTCTCTCCCTCCCTCTCTCCCTCCCTCTCTCCCTCCCTCTCTCTCTCTCCCTCTCTCTCTCTCCCTCTCTCTCTCTCCCTCCCTTCCTCTCCCCTTCTCTTTCTCTCTCTCCCTCCTTTCTCTCACTCCTTTTTCCCTTCCCTTTCTCCCTCCCTCTCTCCCTCCCTCTCTCCCTCCCTCTCTCCCTCTCTCTCTCCCTCTCTCTCTCTCCCTCTCTCTCTCCCTCTCTCTCTCCCTCCCTTCCTCTCCCCTTCTCCCTCTCTCTCCTTCTCCCTCTCTCTCCTTCTCCTTCTCCCTCTCTCTCCCTCTCTCTCCCTCCCTCTCCCTCCCCTTCTGCCTCCCCTTCTCCCTCCGTCTCTCCCTATCTTTCTCTTCCTCCTCTATCTCCCTCCCCTTCTCACTCTCCCCCCCCCCTCTCTCTCTCCTTTTTCTCGCCGCTTTCCCAAATTATCGCCCTTCCTTTCTATCTTCGTTTTTTTATCTCTCTCTCGTAGTCTCTTTCATTCTCTCCCTATCATGTTTACAAGTCACGAATCTCCTTTCTCCTTTGCGTTCACCCTCTTTCCCTTTTGCTCCATTAGGCATCACTCAGAGAGGGAGCGAGGAAGAGTGGGAGCTTCTGTCTCGGGGCAACCGAACGTATATCCCGACTCAGACTCACTCTCGCCTTTCCTCACCCACGCCCACACGGGCGCAAGCACTGACATAGCTTCCCAACTCCGTCTCACCAACCCAACCCTTCCCCCATGAACTCTCCTTTCCTCCGTTTTTTCCTCTCTTTGCGCTCTCTTCTCTCTCCTTTTTTTCTTTTTCGCCTATTATCACTCCTTTTTCCTTCATCTTTCTCTTAAATCCTCTCAAAATCCCTCTCCGCTTCTCTCTCCTCCTATCTGTCTCCTCCTTCAAATACCCTTGTATTTAAACGCTTATCAAGATTAGATGGGTAATTTATGCCGCCACTAGTACATATTAAGAAATATCAGAGTAATGATGAATAATTCCTACCAAATATTTATGGACAAATATGTCTTTCGTTGGTTGGTTGGTCACGCTATGCAAACGCTAATAACTCGATAAATAATAATGATAGAAACTCGAAATTTGGTACGGATGCTTGATTAACACTTATTCAGAGAATGACAATTTTAAATCG
Organism: Uropetala carovei; assembly: GCA_036926305.1. Taxonomy (NCBI): domain Eukaryota; kingdom Metazoa; phylum Arthropoda; class Insecta; order Odonata; family Petaluridae; genus Uropetala; species Uropetala carovei. Next base: position 14,845,197 of record JAXCHB010000060.1, on the reverse strand, counting down.
CGAAAAAATTCCTTGGTTCTTCTCCAAGAGAGGCATTTCCATTTCCCATTACTTAACATGTAAAACGCGATTTTTCGATGTGCAGGCTTTTATTCATTTGGAAATTAAAATTAGAAGAAATTAACAGACGACCTTCGGATTGGAACCATTTTGAAGAAAAATTTATTAAGTTTCTTATTCCGTTCGTCTGTTTTCGCCCACTGTTCGAAATATTCCATGTTAAACGTTTAATTTGCATATTTTGTGGAAATCTCGCCATTTTAACGTGATGTTGCTATATTATCATTTTTACACCTCAAATTACTATTATTGTATACACCCTTCTGGGAATAAGCGTGCCTTGAGTGCTTCAATACGAGAGAGAGAGAGGAAGGAAGGGGAGAGATTGGCGTGTTTTGTGGAAAATAAGTATATTAACGTAAATATAAATTTTTTTAAGTATTAACAGTGTCATTTTAGAAAAATTGGAAATAATAGCATTCTTAAATTAAATTCTTTGTAAACCATACGTGCTTACGAATTTATATTGTTATTCCTCGAATTAATTTCGTAACAATGGCCGAAGTTTGGAAACGAATATAAATTAAAATTCAATTAAAATTAAAAGGACATTTAAAACTATTAACAGGCAATTTTCGAAGAAACAACAGTGGATCTTTTAATGAATTGATTTGTTTTTATAAAAGGAATTTTGGTGCTTATTTAATACAGAGTAAGTTCTAAGGCTTATAATCCATTTAAATCTAATAACAGTGTCTATTATAGTTTGAAGAAAGAACTTTATTTATTCACTTTACAGAATGAATTAATTTTAGGCTAGCATTGCCTATTTATTATAAAAGGAGTTACTTTGGAAGTTACAGTATGTAAAGTGGAACTTGTACTGAATTGACTCAAGTATATTTCAAAGAAAATATCAATTTAAAACTATTGAAAGTTGTTGTTTCGGAAACTGAGAAGTCCAGAGTGGTGAGCGGACGCTAAACGATATTAAGGTACATTTTATTCCAAAATCTATTTAAAGTATTATCAGAGGAATTGAAGATTGAACAAATTTCTTTGTTACCGGAATTCTGCTTATTTCATGAAATTGAAATGCTAATGCATTAATCCATTAAAATCTGTTAAGAGTGGCTATTTTAGATGAAAGAAATATATGTACATGGTACTTTTATTCACTTTTCAGAATGAATGAATTCTAAGTTAACATTGCATATTATAAAAGGATTTTCTTTGGAATAAGAAGTTTGTTATGTGGTTATTTTAACTGAATTGAATCAAGTTCTATTCTAAGTTTGAAATCCATTTAAAACTGGTGAAAGTGGTTGTTTCGGAAAATGAGAAAGCAATAGTGCTGAGCAGACGATAAACGATATTGAGGTACATTATATTCCAAAATCTATTTAAAGTATTATCAGAGGCAATTGAAGATTGGACCAATTTTTTTGAACCGGAATTCTGATTATTTAATGAAATTGAAATCCTAATGCTATAATCAATTTAAAACTAATAACAATGGCTATTTTAGTAGAAAGAAAGGTACTATTTTATTCACAAGGAATTTCTGTGAGATTTTAGTTAATTAATTAAAACAGACTTATAATGTAGAAATATTCGATGGTTAAAACAGTACACAATTTTATTCTTGCGATTTTTACATGTTGCATTGACGAAAATTTAGATTCATTAAACCCATTGAAATTCAACGGGCACTTATGCTAGTAATATACATATTTGTTATTGGCAATTTTTTGCATTTTAATTTCATATTTCCTTACGTCCTTTACCACGAATTCTGTATCAAACGATGTAATAGATTAAATAGCAAAGAGCCTTAACAGAGCTTAAATTCGCTAATAAAAATTATCAAATCCGTATATTTCTCTATTTTCCTCTCCCTGCCTCTCTCCCTTTCTCTCCTCCTGTTTTTCTCCCTCCCTCCCTTCCTCCCTCTCTTTCTCCCTCCCTCTTTCTCCCTCCCTCATTCTCTCTCCCTCTCTTTCTTCCAACCTCTCTTTCTCCCTCCCTCTACTTTTCTATCCCTCTCTTTCACCCTCCCTCTCTTTCTCCCTACCTCTCTTTCTCCCTCCCTCTCCTTCTCCCTCCCTCTCTTTCACCCTCCCTCTCTTTCTCCCTCCCTCTCTTTCTCCCTCCCTCTCTTTCTCCCTACCTCTCTCCCTCCCTCTCTTTCTCCCTCCCTCTTTCTCCCTCCCTCTCCCACTCTTTCTCCCTCCCTCTCTCCCTCCTCTCCCTCCCTCTCCTCCCTTCCTCTCTTTCTCCCTCCCTCTCTTTCTCCCTCCCTCTTTCTTCCTACCTCTCTTTCTCCCTCCCTATCCTTCCTCCCTCTTTTTCTCCCTACCTCTCCTCCCTCCCTCTCTTTCTCCCTTCCTCTCTTTCTCCCTCCCTCTCCTTTTCCCTCCCTCTCTTTCACCTTCCCTCACTTCCTCCCTCCCTCTCTTGCCAGCTAACCAGCCTCAACATCGTTCAAATAAAGGCAAATATCTCTCTCCTCTTCTTTCGCTATTCATACACGCGTGTCTCCGTGCACTCCCTCTCCGAAACGATACGGCGCATGACCCTTTATTTTTTATTTTAATCGCATCTGGAGTAAGTCGCGTGAATTTCCTCTCTCTCTTTCTCTGTCGTCCGGTCGACGGCGCGTTAAATCGTCGAATGCTCGCGTCGTTCCTCTCGAATCGTTCCTTCCGTTTATCGCACCTCTCCTCCGGTCGCAAGGAATAACTGATCTCACGCGCCGTCGAGCGGAAGGAAGACAATCGGCCGTCTCGTGCCGATTTTGCGAAAAATATTATGCGATTCGTCATCCGGCTTTCGAGAACGGGAAGTAGAAAGCGATCCGTGTCTAAGCATTCTATAGATAGATTTATTTTTTTTTAGATAGATGTTTGACTTTACGATATATGAGCGAGTTTGTGGCTCGAAAGTCCTCTCTTACATCTAACTACATTCGTCATAAACCGAGAAAATCATTAAAAATTTATAACTTCTTAAATTGAAATATGGTCCGTAAACGAATAGAAAGTTTGTAAATTAAAGAGCTATATATCTATGTAAATCTAAGTATGGAGAAAAAGAAAGGATTTACATGTTAATGTGCACTATATATATATATATATATAGACATGAAGAAAACTGCGGAAAATAGGAGTATATGGAGAACCAAGTTTAACCTAGAATAATCACGGACCTGTCAACGGACAGACTACCTATGATGATGATATATATATAAGCTTAAAGAAAAGGAAAGGTAATGATAAAGGTGGCAACAAGGTGTCGGAGGAAGCCCAGTGAACACTTACCTAGATTGGAGAGCCGGTAGGGGTGTTGATGACACACGAAAAACAAAAACAACACAAATATGGAGCTTTCGGGCTGACGCCCTTCTTCAGCGACGGAGAGACATGTACTGTTTGAAGTGACACACTGGGGAGGATATGAGGGGGGGGGAAGGGTAATGAGAGGAGTTCGGGGATAGGAGGTTCTTTCGTTATCAATTTAACTTTTAGGTTTTTCATAATAATAACAATTACTATTATTATTATTATTATTATTATTGACAAATTATTATTCTTCCCAATTTATGTGGAAATAAAAAATACCAACTCTAAGATACGGCAGCTGCGATGAAATTGAATATATTTAACGCCGGCCTGTGAATCAGCTTTGGACTTTAAGATCCGAAGCTAAATTTACAGCCAGCAAAACGTACAATATATTACTCATTTTAATAGTTCTCTGGAACTCATCCTTACCGATTTCCGGAGAACCTTTTTAATAACTTAATTAAAGGATGTATCGAGGAAAATAAGCCTCCTGACTCGCTTCGACGTTTTTTAATAGCTTTCATTTAATCTGCCACATTCTTATATAAATTTACGATCCTTTTCATCCCGCCTAAAATGGGAAACAAAACAATTCCAGTCATGAGTTTATTGAAACATGATGAGTTTTTTTTTAATATACATAATTTCCAAGAATATATATAAAAATGAAATTTGAGCGCCTTTGTCAGAATAAAACGATGGCATTTTTAATGGAAAATTCATGCAGTAATTAATATTATCTTCATAACATTTATATAAAGAGTTTAAGTATATATACATATCCATATAAGATTCTCTTTTTATTTAGAAATACATACATACACCTTGCCTCTGTAACGAATATCATAATCCAGGGATCTAGTGTTTTTAAAAAGATGCCGGGGCTAAATATTGTTAAATAAACAAATAAACAATTTACAAATGTTGATGGGCCATTAGTGTTACAGTATATCCTCTGATAAATTATTTATGATCTAGAACCAACAAATGAATGCATCCAAACGTTGCCAAATCTATAAGTGTAAATATAAAGCTATTTTTTTCAAGGTGGGGTGCCACGATTTTTTTGTTTAGCTTTGAAAGGATGCCGCTACTGAAAAAATTTCGAGAACCGCTGTTTCAATCCGTTCCGCCCTATTCGTCTAGCTTCTTTTTATATTCCGATATCAGACGCAAGAAAAATTACGCAAACTATGTACCTAAATGTAATGTAGTCGTAGTCGAAAATTCACTATTCAGTATTTGACATATAATGTAAATGCTCTACACAACCAACTCTAGATGGGTCTTATCACGTGGATCCCCGAAATTAAGCTCCGAATATCATCAGGATGCCGGCGTTTTAAAAATGTATTTTCAGAACAAACATTTCTATTTCGCCTCCGTTTTTATGGTTAACCAGCGCCAACTCCCGACACGTGTAGATCGGGTATTCGGAATCCGATGATAACGCGTTTTAAAGGAAACATCGTTCGGTCTTCGAGGCGATGCCAACGTCTCGCTGTAGAGATGGTCAATATAACCCTTTCTACCTCTCCATCACTACTCTCTCTCTCTCTCTCTCCCTCTCTCACTCTGTCTCAACGTCCTCCCTTCCTCTTCCATCAAAGAAAAAACCAAAAACATGCATATCCAGGACCGACTCCAAAACCAAAAATCCCATTACTCCCGTCCAATTCCACTTTCCCGCCAAACCATAAAGCGTGAATCTTCCTCATTGTGCATGGAACACTTTCTGGAACGTATTCGCCCGAGACAGTTCTCGAACTCACGCCATGCGGAAATAGCGAAAGAGAGAGACAGAGAGAGAGAGAGAGGAGCATGTGCTTCCCTCTGACGGCGACCAGAGGAAACGAATTCCCAACACCCACACCCCATCTCTCACCATTGACAATGGAACTGCCTCCAGAAATAACTCAACTCCCTCGGCCCTCCGTCGGAACCTACTTCCTCCCTCCCCACCCCCCTTAGAAAACTAAATCCTCCCCCCCCCCCCCTCTCTCCCCCTTGCCGCCTCCTTTGGACCCACCCTGATGGCTACTTGAGCCCATTCCGCGCTGTTCCCACCCCCCTCTTTCTCCTCAACCCTTCCGTTCTATGCTTCTCTCTCTCTCTCTCCTGCCCACTCCTCTTCCGAGTCAACACTCTCTCTCTCTCTCTCCTTTCTCGCGTTTCTTAGAGTCCCTGGTTTTCTCATTACTCTTCCTCAGAATATCCTCTTCTTCTTCTTGGATTTATCTCCATCCATCCGATTATATATATATATATATAAATCTCTCTCTCCTTGTGTTTTATCTCACTTCGTATCTTACCGCCTAATCTTTCTAACTCGCTCCATCAATTTCGTTCACTTTCCCTCTCTCCCTCTCTTCCTTTCTCTCTAACTTTCTCCTAATCCCTCTCCTTTCTTCTCCACGTTCTTGTGTCTCTCTCCTTTCTACCCTTGGGATCATCTCCCTTTCCATTTCCTTCTCACTTTCTTCCTTATTCTTTTCCCCTGTAACTCTTTATTCCCTCTCCACTCCCCCCCTCTCTCTGCTTTACTTCCTCCATTCATCTATACCGCCGTACCTTCTCCCTTTCTCTCTCTCTCTCCCTTACTTTCTCATTTCACCTTTCCCAGTGTACACCTTCTCTCAATTCTTTCAGCTCTATATCTCCCTCTTCCCATTCTATCTTCCCTTCGCCTAGCCTTCCATTTCTCTAGGTCCCTCCTCTCTCTCTCTCCCTCCTCCCTCACTTCTCACTTCCCCTCCCTTATTCCCTCTCATCCTTCTTATCAACACCCTCCCTGCTATTTTCCTCTCGGATTCTTTTCCTACACTCTCCTTCGTCACCTCACACCCATCTCCTATATTTCCCTCTAGTTCTCCTTAGAATACCTTCCTCTCCCCCCTCCCTCCGCACCCTTTCTCACGACCCACTCCCCCTCCCCCCTCCTCCTCCACCTCCTCCAACCAGACTCATCCAGCACCTCTCCCTCTGCATCCTTCTGCACCACACTGTTCCGAATGAGTCAGCGGGCGGCGGCGCGGTCTTCAATAGAGTTGTAGTATTGGTTCGCCGGCTCGCGAAGGTGCCGTTTTTCGTTCCGGCGGCCAAAGACGAAAGAGGGGTAGAAAAATAATCTTTGTTTTTTCGAGGGAGAGAGGGAGAGTGAGAGAGATTAGAAGTAGTAATGACATAAGAGATTCGCCGCGGTTCTTACGTTACGTGACTCGCAAATTGGCCCCCTCCATTTTGAAGGATCGCTCAGGTTATTTTTTCGCGTCTGAAAACATCTGAAAAGAGGTAGGTGTTTTTTCTCCACTTTTATAGCTCGTATTTTTCTCCTAGGCAGCGCATAAATCGGGTGAAGATTGAGAAATACGGCCGGAAGGAATTTAGAATTCGGTTTGAATTGTGAGGGTGGTGTTTTGAGAAATCGGCTTGGATTTTTCCTAGAAGCAATGCTGCACTCGCGCTTCTGCACTTAGATTCAAGTATATATACCTATATATATGTATGTATGTATATTATTAAGTGGCTATGACTAGGACTGTGTTTATATATTTATGTGCATATGTATATTTATATGCATGTGTATATATAATCCGTGTGTATATCCGTAGCGTAGCGTACTAATAGCGAACCGGTGCAATGATCCGGAGCCCCCAATGAAGAATACTTTCATCAAAGTTATTCGTATTTTTTCATAACTACATTTACATTTCCTCGATATTTTCTACCAATTATTTTTATCCGTTCCAACTCGTAGGTTGGGGTCTCTTTGACGTCGTAATTTTTCATTTTGTTAATTGTATTCAATTACCGCAATATTTCTGGCGAGCCTCGTCAAAATTATTGAAAATTATTTGCTACCGTCGTATCATATCTATTTAACAACGCCGCATTTCCCGATAGAAAGCTTTCTAATCTCGCTTTCATCGATGGACAGAGTAAGTTGGTTTCTCATTGAAAGGTTGATTTATTTTAATAAAAATGGATAATTATACGACGCGCCAAAAAGGATTTTGCACCGGGCCCCCAAAATAGTTAGTTGCGCCACTGACATTTATGCATATTATTATGTATACACCTTATTGGAAGTAATCCTTTAAAATATATCACTGCCTAGTTTTGATTTTACGTATATTCGTTTAAAAATCAGGTCGTCCTCTTATTATTTAAAACACGATCGATCGTTGTAACTGCGCCATTCCAAACGGCTGCATGCAAAACTCGAAGGAAATTCATCCAAAAAAAAAAGAAACGCAGCTCTCCCGAACGCCCAAAGCCTTTCTTTTTCACACAAGGAGCGCAACCGTTTCGCGAGGATAACGCTCTTTTCTGTTTCGTCGCGAGATCTGCGCCATCTTTCTCGCCGCTCTTTGTAAATGCATCTACTCTGGAGCTTTCGGATGGACGATCGCTTCCAATTCCTTTCAATCCATTCGGCGGATGCGACGCGACTGTTTCTCTTCATCTACGACGTCTATAGTGGGTTTGAAAAAAATTTATTCTCGCCGTGCTTACCTTTCCGTCGTATCTCGCACCTCCGATGGTGTTTTTTTTTAACCTGTTCTAAGAATGCGAGTGAATTCGGATACGTATGAAAGTGTTTTGTCGTGGTTGAGTTGGTTTATGTCTAGTCAAAAATTAAACTATCCTTTAAAAAAACGTTCTAGACGAAATATTTCATTGCTGACTTTTTTTTGCCAAGAGATATTTCAATAAATTTCTCAGTCGACAAAATTCATCATGTTGGAGAATTAAAACGGAGGGAAATGGGTTAAGAGAGGGGAAAATTATAATGAAGTGTCCCGTCTAGTTTAATCATCCTATTTGGATGAGTTTCGGAATAGCTTTTCTTAGGGAAGCCGGTCTTATTAAAATATTTGTTGTGAAAGGCTATAAAGATTGTTTATGTTAATTGGCCGTGAATGGTAAATTGCATGGATTTGAGCCAAATGTTAGTGATAGTTTATTTCATTTCGTGTCACCGTTCGTTCGGCATTGTGATTGAAGTCTTGTTTATTTATTGGAAAAAGGATGTTGTTCTCAATCTGATACGGCAATGGATTTATTGCGCGAAATTTTTAAAAAGATTATTTCATTGGCCGACATTAATTGTCTTGAGCGGACCCTATCCTGTAATCGTGACCCACATTTCTATCTAGTGAACTAATCGCTATATAAACCAAATTCTTGGAACAACCGTCTCATATTTCTTGATTGTTTCCTAATGCTTTTAATCTAATGTGCGTGGTTTAGTGATCAGATAAGCTTCATTTCTCAAGAAATTTACGATAAGTGATGCAGGGTGCATATATTAAAGGATTATTTTTATATTGTGACGTCAACTCGGCACACGTACATTCCTGAATCCAATACAATCATATTTTTATTAATTAAAATATTCAAATTGAGCTCCACAGTCCTAAACATTCACTTAGAACAATCACGTCAAACTCTAAGAAGCATTAGGGACGCATTGAAGTGGTGGATGTTATAGAAGGGCCACCTTCGGGTTAGATTTGATTAATGAGGGTTAGAATTGGCAAAATAGGAGATTGTTTTGTTATTAAAAGCAATGATTTGGAAACCGCATTCTGTTTACCTCAATAACTAAGAAAAAATCCCGTGTCCTTCTCACAAAAATATAATAAATCTCGAGCGGCTTATTTGATATAAAAAAATTAGCATTCGGGCCGCAGTAAGGCAGAGACATGTCTGACTTAGAACTTATAGAAACGTTTTAACATCGGAAAATGCAATGCCAATGCTCCCTCAACCATAGTTTCTTATCTTTATTCCAATGAAAAAATGAGCCATTATAATTAAAAGTGTACTTAAAAAGTTAACGGCTTAAAAGGTTTTTCTTTAAATTTTAGCCGGAATCCCTCCGCCGACAGATATTAACTCGATTTTCGAATATTGCAAACGCGCAAAATCTTCGGTTCGGACCGTGACCCAAATACCACCATCACATAAATAACTGTAATTTTTAATCCAGGAGGAAGGACTTTTCAAAAAAAGAAAAAAGAATAATCGAAGCATATGCCGTGAATTTCGAGTTTATACACTTAGGGTAGGTCGTCCGCTATGATTCATTGTTTCCGTTCTTAAATCGCGGAATCCAAAGCGTCCGCGCGTCCTCGCCTCCGCGCGCAAACTCCGTGGCCTCCTTCCTGTCCAATGATATCATCTTACCCACTCCTTGGCTTCGTTCCCCTTCATGTCTAGTCGTTGCCGCGGAAATTGGTTGATGTGAGGCTTTTGTCGCCCCGAGAGGCCGCCTCTGACAAATTAAATGAGGATGATCGGATGGTTGCTCGAGACTGGCGGTTTTCCACCACATTGAAAAACCGTGGTTTTATGTGTCTTCCTGCGGAGAAACTCTTACAAAATCGGACAGGATTTAGTTTATCATTGTACGCTGAAGTATTTTGAAATGCAATTCCTCAATCTATAGGCTTTATTTGTCAATTTAAGACGAATAGAATGTCTTTTCTCAGGTGTTCTAGGCACGGATAAAGAAAATGGGCCATCTAATGTGGAGTTTTTCATACCCTTTTCTCCGCGGCCCAATAATAATAGAAAATACGTTACTTGGGTTATCAAAATTATGCCTTATGAAATATTGTAAAGTAAGAATTTTTAAGGATATATTAAAAATATAATTTAATAACCATAAAATCCCATTGGTTGATTTTGATTAACTTGGCAACAATTTAACCTAAATTTTGCTTCGAAATATCTTAGATCGACCCTTCCTTGAGGCCCTTATCGAACGTTTTGCGGCCCACCGTGGGGTCGCGGCCTTTACTTTGAAAAACCCTCGTATAATGGGTCAACCACGTCTGTCTACATGTCTTTAAATTCCAAAATTGAAGTTATTCGCTAAATTTAGCTTTAAGAACGTTCATGATAAATTCCTAGCAATGAGTTGACCGAGTTTATACAGGTTTATCCCGTATTGGATCCAAGTCACATTTAGAATTCATTATTGAATTTTAAATTTATTTCTTTTATGAAAATAAATAAATATTAAATGAAAATAAAAATGCCAAGGTTTGCAAATTAATCCCGCCCAATTGTTGAATTTTAAATTTATTTCTTTTATGAAAATAAATTAATATAAAATGAAAATAAAAATGCCAAGGTTTACCAATTAATCCCGTCCAATTCTCCTTGTTGCTTGAAATATCATAAATCTCCTCTTCGGAAAATTGTGAAATTTTTTTCAATATTGCTGACGCGCTATATCTTCCATTCTTAGGACAGACCGTGATTAATATACCTCCAGATAAATAACAGTAATTTTTGTCTTGGAGGAGAGATTTTTCAAAATACAATCAAATCATATGAATGAATTTTGAGTGTCTCCAGTTAGGGCAGATCGTCCATTTTTTAGGAAGGCGTGCGCGCGCAAGTGGGCGCCTGGGATATATGTTACCCCCACTTTATCTATTTCTGTCAAGCACCATCATATTATTTATTGCATTTATTTAATAAATTTTGCTTATGATGTGTGAGAGCAAAAAATTATTATGGTAGGAGAGCAAAAAATTGTTCATGGTCTAATGATATATCACATATCTATCGGGGTCATATAGATCCACACAAGTAATATAGATTTAAGAATGTATATCCAAGTTGGCCCGGAAATTTTAACAGTTTTTCATGATCTAGATGCTTGAGAGGAGAACCCCCCTTGCTATAAAACAAATTTTTAAAAAAGCACCTTTCCCTGAACCCTTTGACAGATTTTCCCTGCACCTGATATTGAATGCCATCGTGAAATTTGCCATGGTTCCCGGTCACGTTTTTCCTTCACTGGAAGCAAGTAATTGCGCTTTTCATCAAAGCAGCGTATACATCTGATACAACTTATTATTTAGAGCTTAAATTATTTATACACACTTGTTTGTATTCACGCGATAATGCGGTAGCTTATATTATGAAGATACAAAAGGCTATCGACGTAAACTTATATACAGGGTCATCCATTAGAAAAGGAGACGGACAAATAAAATTGCGGCAGTATTTTCCACTGTTTAATATTTTCGCACTACCCGGTTTCCATGTGATAAATCATCTTTAGGATACATCTACATCATACCCTGCAAATCCCCAGACTGGTGGGTGGCAGGGGGGATACAGGGACAATGTAGTGTATGAAGGGGGCGTAAAGGGTGAAAAAGAGAAGGGAGGAGATTTGGGAAAGATTTGGGCTAACAAGAGTGGGGAGAAGAGGTTTTCAATGTATCGGTAGCCGTCGGAGGGGAAAGGAGTAAGTTAGGCGGGGAGTGTCGATGAGAGAGAGGGATGCCGGTGAGAACTCGTAGACGGAGGAGTGGAAAGGTTGGAGGGACGGCAAGCGATTGGGAGAGGGGATGGGAAATGAGAGAGGAATACGTGCTCAATTTAGGGTGGTGCGATCTTTTCTGGGAAGCAGACGGTATGATCCCTAAATGTTCTATGGCGTCCATCCCTTAGGCCTTTTGCTTAACACGTGTAACACTTACACAGAAGAGAAGCTCCAAAATCTGTACTTTGTCAAAGTGAGAACCGAACCGAATGACCGTTTATGAACATCGCCCTCGTTTTAAAATGTCTGCCTGTTTGTCCGATATGGGAAGCACCACGGCTATCACGTGAGAGCTTTTACACTCCACACTTGTGTTTCGTTTCCATCTTTAGAATCCCCGAGTAATTTCCTCGAGTTAAAAGTGGCGTAGAAAGGTTCCTTGTGGTTGTTTTTTGGGGAGTATATCAGGTGATTTGTAGGAAATGTTACATAAACATGGTAGTTTACAACATTTTTACAGTTTATCAAGGAAAAATATATATCAGTCGAAAATAAGTTATAATTTCCATTTATTCATCATTTAAGAGTTCCACAAAGTTACGCCCACTACCGTGAATTTAATAGAAAAAGAGACCTTATACTTTTATATAAAGTCTATAGTTTTGAAACGATTCTAATTTAATTTCATATTGTTAAAACATGTGGTAAAAAGTTAATAAATTGCTGTTAGTGGATTTATCAGCCTGGTGATAAATTTGCGTTAATTTGTAATTAAGCAAATCGCCATGTTAACAAATTGTATCATCTGTTTTTTTCTGGCTTTCAAAATGAATCACACTTAAGAATGATAGTTAAACATATTATAAAATGTACAAGATATATTATAATCGTTCTACAACTATAGGTATTATAGCATATACTCGTAGTAAAGGGTCTTATTATTTTTATCGGCAGACCCTGTATATACGCAGGTGCAACGCCGTAGCTACAGTATGGCATTGGTCACAGGAGCCGCTTGCAAAAGGCGCCAAACGTTCCCGCAAAGAGTGCGAAAATTTAATTTCCCCATAAATGTTATTTTGACACTCAAACGGTGATTTATTTATAATAAAAACGTTATTATTCTTTATTAAAACGAAGAGAAAATTATAACCTATATAACCGAAGCGTTTCCTAACATTTTTGCCATATCGACAAGGTACGCCTCTGCGCACGTTTATACACAAACACACACACACACACACACATATATATATATATACACACACATACACAGATACATGTCTCTCCGTCGCTGAAGGAGGGCGTCAGCCCGAAAGCTCCATATTTGTGTTATTTTGTGTTTTTCGGTGTCCTCAGCACCTCCAGCTACTCTCCAATCTAGGTAAGCGTCCACTGGGCTTCCTCCAACACCTTGTTGCCACATTTATTATTACCTTTCCTTTTATTTAAGCTTATATATATATATGTATATATATATAAACACACTAAGAGAAAAACAAATCAGCGAACGATTTCCTGTTACCGAGAGCTTCGAAGAAAAACGTCACAATCAGCTTTTCGGTTTTCCGAGCTCGATTAACCCCCGGGGAATCCGATCCCTCACGAGTCCCGCTGTCACACCGGAATCTAACGTCGTCGCGGTTCTTAATTCCCATTAACTTCCTTCATCCCTTTCTTCGTCCCTTCTTCCTCTGGCAGCCAACTTTGGCTAACTTCCTATCTCTCTCTCTCACTCTCTCCTCCTCACTCGTAAAACCCTTCTCACTTCCGCCCTCTCGCTCCCATTGTCACTCGGATTCCTTTCCCCTTCAAGGACAACTTCTCAGGAAAGTTAGGGAATTTTTGGCACCGGGATAAATTAGGAGGGCGGGCCAAGTGTAACGCAACGATTTCAGTTGATGAATGCTTGTCCAAGGAATGTATTTAATAGTCATTTTGGACGCGTAATGTCGGCCTTGGAATAAAATTACCCCCGACGAATCGATGTTTATCGGGTTTAATGTGCCGCCGTCAGTTTTTTTTGCACAAAAAAAATACGGGTCCGATGCATAATTGGAGAAATTAATGAGTCGAAAAATTATTCACGTTATTGTTTGGATTTAAATTATTATCGAGGTGTTGACTCCTTTTGATAGCAGTTGATTAAAACCAGATGTGAATTTCGGCCATAATGTAGCCGTACTCAGTAATTGGTGGGTTCGGTCACTCTTTATCAAAATGTTTTTGTTATTAACGTTTTCGATTATTAAATTATCTGCGCTTTTTCTTTTCGTTAATAAATGTTACGATAATATACATGTAACTTTTAATGTTATATTAATTCATAATCACATTTTATTCTCCGTTTGCGGCCTTGAATACCTTTCCCGATGAAAATAAACGTTGAGTTGCAATTTTTTTTCTCGTAATGAATTTTTACGATGCCTCGAGGTACATCTGACGGGTTCATGTAGTTCTGGATATTTTTACAGTATCAGCGGCAATATTTTGTCAGCGTTACTTTCTTATTTGTAATTTTCCGTCCACCACACTCACTTTGTTTCATACATGCGAAAAGATTACCCTTTCGTAAAACTCGCATTTGTAATATTATCGATTACCTTATGACGTTACAATGCAACGAAGCCACGTTCTTACGGTAAATTATATTGTTTTGTGAATTTTGATCAATATTCCTCTTTGTTCAGCCGCTGTCGACATCGTTGTCTATTTTTTTATAAATATCGCTTATAGTATTACGTTCTAAAATTGGATGAGTTTTAATGTAAAATCCACGAAAGGGTTTTTGTGTAAATCGACATGAATGCGTGGCAAAATGTGGTTCATATCAACTAACTCGTTCCGGGTAATTTCACTTACAGATGCCACGTTTCTTTAGATTCTGTGAAACCGTTGAACCCCCAAAATGACGGACAGGCATACTGAATGGCAAAACTCACTTCTTCGGTCTCATAGGCACTCATAAGTGCGTATTCATCAAAATGCCGAAATCGATATTTTTACAGTCACAGCATTTCTTCTATCTAAATAGTTATCACGCGATAAATTAAAACATTAACCAACCAAAAGAATTTTCTTAAAAATCACATTTTCCCGCTTCCGTTTTCTCAAGTTATGTCTCGGTTTTTTTTAACTTACGATCTGCTGAACTAAGCGGTCTCAAACACGTGCCCAGATGCTGAAGGCGGCCCTCCATTTAAAAAAACGATACCCCCTCATTTCCTTGATTATAATTTAAGCAGGCAGAAAAGAAGTCGTGTGCGAGATAATCACCAAGTAACAAAGATATATGAGACAAGTGTATTTTTTTACATTTTGGCATTGCATGACTATTCCGTTTTTAAAAGGGACATGCGTTACTAAATTTCAACAAATATTTAAGGTCATGATTATGACACGTGGACCCTCGCATGTATACGAAACTCCATTCTGCCCGCCATCTATTCCGAAATTATCTATTTAGACTTCTTGCACAAATCGCATAGGCCGGTGGTCAACAATATATGGCAGGCGTGCCAAAAATGAGGCACGCAAAGACATTTTACGTGGCGCGGCATTTCAAATAATAATTGTAAAAATATATGTATTTTTAAAAGGATGTTACTTTTATTTCAATAGTATTTCGTGTTGTAATGACGCGTTTTGTATTCAGGATGCCTTCTCGTGTTAAAATAATTTTACGAAGAAAATTATTATAAGGATGACTCGCACGTGGTGGTCACAGATTGCTAATAGTGATAAAAATGTAATACCCAATGGAAAAGCGTGGCCAACTACATGACCTAACCTATCTCGAACCAAGTAAACGAGTCACTCAAGTAATATTTCTATTTTATCTCGCATACGCAGCTTCGTCGCCTGGTCGTCCGCGGAGACTTGGCCTGCACCAAAGAAGAGGCCGCCGCACTCGCTGGCATCCAGCTTCGCATCGAAGAATCTTGGGGCGGAGGAGCGAGGCCTCCTCCTCCGACCCTCCGGACCGCCTCCCCCGGACCTTCCACCACCTCCGTCTCGACCTCCGCCGCCTCCGGGGCCACCGCCCCCGCCGCCTCGGGACAGGAAGCGACGGATCCGTCGGCGCCCCTCGGTTCCATATCGGAAGACAAGGTCAGAATCACACGCGGAGAACGTTAAAGTTTTAGCCTGGCATGCATGTGCACGCGCGCACTCTCGGCGGTGTCGCCCATTCGATGCCAATTCCTCGATATTAAGAGCGCTTTTATAATGTGTGGCGGTTTCGTGTACCGAAATTTAAAGCGAAGGTTCTCTCTTTTTTATAATCGGCTCGAGATCACGCTCGGATTTATACATTTTTTTATTCTGGGCATATTCTCCAGGATTTCGAGTATTTCGGGACTTTGCTCCCCTTGATTTTCATAACGTTTCCAACCGGTTGTAATTCGCTGATCTTTCTCCTGCACTTCTGCTGTAGTCTGATATGTTTAAATGTCATTCGGAAAATGTCCATATTTAAAACATTTTCGCGGACGACACAGCTATATCCGTCATTATGCCGCATAAAGTCAGTACGGATATATCAAGCAACAATGTCATATTGCAAATAATTACTCGTTTGTTCGTAATGCACACTAAAGTTATTATAAATATGACAATATTCGCAAGAGCACTTAATATATCTAGTGCAGTGCTAGAATAATTCAACAAAAATTGCTATCCGCGATCGTGTTAACAGCGATTTAAAAATGTCATCCTATCGTCGTTTGATTCTACTTGGATAGATTTTTCCGGGAAGAATTTTTAAAATACGCAATTTTTCAGTTTTTTTTTTAATAGTTTAAAATTTTACGTAAATATGTCTTGATGGTCAGAAAAGTCATTTTTATTCTTTTTAATGTAAATAAAACTTGATCTATCCTTTGATTTAGCACTGCAAATTGAGCTACATTCGCCAAAATACAAAATATTTTTCAACTTCTTCGAGGAGACTGGGACGTATGCGTCCATTAAGTTCCAATATTAATTTATGGTCATTGAATCTTTCAATTGAGAGTTAGATTAACGGCGTATGATAATCTTATTTTTAGACCTGCAAATGGCTTAAATCTAAAAAAATCATAGTTTATCTTAATACCGAGAATATCTTCAACTAAATGAAAAAAATCGTCCTTGAAGAGGTTAAAATATTGCGCCTGGAAAAAATATTTCTTTTCCTTAATCCTTGACGCCCAACATTTCCTATGAGCCGATATCGATTAGATGCTCTTAATCACTGGCACCCAACATACAGACGATTACTTCGAAGGATAAAGCCGTGGCAACAATCCAGCCGCGTTGTCCGGGAGATAATCTCGTTAAAAGTTGTCGGAAAAATCCTTGGGACCATTTATTTTTGGGACTTTAGACCGAAAGGAGGAGGAAAAGAGGGGGAAAAAACGTAGAGGAAGGAAAAAACAAGTGACTGCCGCCGAGTATGTAGACGTATCGGTTTGGCATCGCGGAAGGGCTCCACTTAGCTCGGCGAAAATCGAACGCGCGTAAAATTCGGCCTATTCTTCTAAACACCGACATTATTTCTCCGAACGACGTCAATATTTTCCTCAGATTCGCCGATAGGTACGTAAAGACGGTTACGAAAAGAAAACCCGAGGGACTTTTTTATTCCTCCCCTTGAAAAAAAATAATCCTTTTTTCTGTTTGAGATTTTCCTCGCTTTGAGGAAATACTCGCAGTGCCAAGAATCGAAATTGGAGTCCTTCCATTAAAACAGCCGTATCCTTGTTGCAAGCGACTGACCGAAATCTCGACCGTGCCTTTTCCACCGCAGAAATACTTGGTGATTTACGTCCGCTGAATAAATTTGGAGGTGACCAAAAACTAGAATCTTTTAAATCACCTAGCACCGCCGACCTCCTCGTAAAATGGGTTTCATTCATTCTTGGATTTTACGCTGGTCGTGTTTGTAAACAACGTCAGCTCTCACATAAATTGCCCGATATGTTAACCGCGGTTGATCGTAAACCGTTTTTATACGCCGGGCTAATTCTTCTTCGTATCTTTTATCTTTTTTGATTTTGTAGGAAGTCCATTATTCTCCCCGTTGATATATTTCGTATTTTCATTCTAATGATTACCCAAACAGATCCTGTTCTAATACCCCGTTTCTAAAAACGTATTCTGCGATACTCCGTTTATGTATCCTTAGGACAACGCAATGAAACGGCTTTTATATATTTATTTTGTAATTTATTGTGTAAATTCAGACTGCGAAAAATATGGATATATGAGGCGGTTTATTGGCCATCAGGAATTTAACAGCCAGATAAGGTGAACTGCAATTTATTCGTGACATCAATTTAGTTTTTATAAATTGAAATAAAGTGATGAAAGACGTGGTATCAGGGCCCAATTGGGTGGCAACCGGGCATGTGCCCTCCCCAGGATTGGAAATAATCTCAACAAAGCCAGTATGCGAGCGGCAGATAAAAATAAGGTGGATTGAAGGTGTCCATATTAGAATCAGTATATTCGTTAGATTCTATCATTACACGAAAATTCGTGCA
Organism: Uropetala carovei; assembly: GCA_036926305.1. Lineage (NCBI taxonomy): Eukaryota > Metazoa > Arthropoda > Insecta > Odonata > Petaluridae > Uropetala > Uropetala carovei. The sequence goes on along the minus strand of JAXCHB010000060.1, from coordinate 14,827,036 downwards.
GAAATAAATTAATAAACATGTGCTCAGATAATAATGTGTTGAAGTATACCCCCCCCCACCCACCCTCCCAGAAAACTAAATCGCTGGTTGCGACACTGTTTAATATCATTATTCGAAATAAGCTGCACGATACGGAGGATTAGTACAATATCTTTGAAAACAGTGAAGCGGCAAGCAAGGAGGGTGGTATGCTATAGGAAAAACCTAATCTAGTTTCGCCTGCAATTCAAACATTCGATAAACAAACGAACGTGCAATAGGATTTAACCCCTTTGAGTTTCACTATTGGCTATAAGCGATTTCGCCTTTTCCGTCCTTTATTGAATTGCTAGGTGATTTATCATTTGTATAGTTTATTTGCTATTATATCATTCGGGAATGAAATTTAAAGATTTGAAATTATTTCCTTGCGTGTTTCCAGCATATTTCTCCGTTTTAAAAATTCAACGAAACGGTGATCAATTATTAGGCTTTCTGTTTTGTAAAATAGTAACGAAAACAAATGCGGTAAATTCTTAACTTGTAATTTATTTAGGATAATTACCCAAAAGAAATACAATGAATACTTATATATTGAGTTTTATAAACTGATATGGCTGAAATTTAATTTTAGATCGTTTTTTCAATGATTTGACTGAATCAATCTATCAAACCTTTTGAAGAAACTTCCTAAAAACAATGAAATTTGACTAAAAATTGAAAATAAAACAAAAATAATGGAGAAAATATTTCTCTGTTTGCCAAAGAGTGAAAAATAAATTTTAGTACCAAAATACTAAATTTATCACGTTTTATGTAATATATAGGAAAGCCTCCTCCTCACCGTTCCCCGTCTGCAGTGTCATTCTCCGAGACCCACCAGCCCTCTTCCGGACGGCGACACAGAGGGACAGGCGGAAGAGGCCTTCGGAGCGAGGAGGAGGCCGCCCTCTGCCTCCGTTGGGGCAGAAGAAGTAGGAGGAAGTCTCTTACGACGCTGTTACCCGTCTGGATCGTCACAAGCGCCGTTCCTTCCATCGGGACGCTTAGGAGCTTGCTTGCCGCCATGTTACCACGGTGCCAAGACCATGGCCAAGCTCATCAAGGTGAGCATCGTCCTATTCCTCCCATTCCAAATCCCCTTTTAGCAATGAATACTCCAAGATAGTCGAAGAAAAGCTACAAAGTCCAAAAAACCGGAATTATACGAAAATTGGACATTTTAAATGCTAAACGCTGTATTATGTCCTTTTATAGAATTCAATGAAAACATTTTTTAATCCAATTGCATGAAACAGCTGAAAATATGGACAATTTTCACGAAACGCCGTAAAAGTAAGGCAAATATATCTTCATCTATCGGAAATGTAATCGTTAGCAGATCAAACTCCGAAGACCAGAAGTTTATTATCGACTCTTGCTTGTATACATTATTTTGTAAGCAAATAATAAGTTTTGTCCAATGAATAAAACGAAATTATTTTATATTTTTTAAATTTATTTAACTGTTCTCTCTTTTTATGAGCATTATTTGATTATTCTATGATGATAAATATATTGTTCAATAACCGGATAAATCCAAAAACTGGAGGCGTCAAAGTCCCAAGGTTTTCGAAGAGAGTTGTGGCTGAAGAATGGTCCTACCTGGAAAGTTTTCCCAACATTTGTTTCTTCACACACACAAACACTTATATTCAGACTATAAATACCTTGAAAGCATAACAAGATATGCAGAATACGCCAATGAAATGGGGATTAGAATTGTAAAAGCAAAAGCCGCTTTCAGAAAAAAGGAACACCTATGAACAGGGAATATAGAGGAAGATATATGTAAGAAAATGATAAATGTATGGAGTATTGTATGGAACAGAAACATGGATACTCAAACAAAATTGTATCAGATATTTGAAAATATTTTAAATATGAGTATGGAGAATAATACTAATTGTAAGTAGTACAGGAGAAAATCGAGTGATTATGCAACATATAAGAGAGGAAAAAGAGAAGTGGATCGGGCATAACCTGAGGGAAGAACATTATTACAGACGTAATAGAAGGAAAAAACTGGAAGGGAAAAGAGGGAGAGGTAGAAAGGTTTCACCTGATTGACGACTTTAAATGGGGCAGCATCACGTGTTTACACGAATAAGTGAGTAATTGTGGCAAAGAATGTTTATTTATTGAACTGTGCAGATGAAAGTCTTCGTAACGAGTTTATCTGTATGTCTACGTACGCCTCAATAATAGTGTTATAACGTTATTAAGTTACAACGAAAGATACAACTATTGCATTTGCATCGGAATGTACATGTGTGAATGTATGTTTTTAGATATGCGTGTATACAATGTTTTCACGAAAGAGGTGACATATTACAGAAAAAATTATAAAGGACCTTTACAAATTAGAGAAAAAAGAAATAAAAATGGCAGCGGTAGTACAACTGCCCATATTAAAAGAGACGCGCGGTATTTAAATCATAAGGTAAGCGCGGATTTATTAAGGGAACAACGAAAAAAACTGCCCCGACCCTTAGTGAGTGTGAGTGTGTGTGTGTGTTTATTTTTCAAATTCGACAATAATTTCAATCCATTGGATCGACAAAGGCCGCGCAGTATATATAGAGGAGGAGTGGATGCTCGACCTCTTGACGTCACACGCGCGCTTACTTTATTCTCGCCCGATTCCCACCTATTCCCACTCCACAACCCACAATCCCCCTTAAAAAAAAGCACCCTCGTGCGAACTCCCTTCCTACCGCCCTCTCGCGTCTCACCCATTCCAATCAAATTTCAATGCCAACCTCCCCGCCTCATCCCCCTTCTATCACCATGAAAAAGAAAATCCTCACCCCTAAAATCAAATCCATCCTTTCACATCGCTCCACTGCCATCGCCATCCGCCTGTGATGTCATCCACCACCCGCCTCCCCCCCTCTCTCTCTAGCACCGGACCCCCCTCCCCCCTTTCTGACCCAAACACAGCAGACCCCGACGACAATTCATTCGCCTCCCTCTCTCTCCCACACACACACTCCATACTCTTCCTCAGTCCGATTCTCCTTTAGCAACCCCCATCCCCATTCGCCACTCCATCTGCACGTGTCCTCTTTCGCACCTCTCTCGTCGCCCCTGCACGTCCCCTTTCCTCACGTAATCCTCTTCTTCCCACCCTCCCCCCCTTCGGACTACTACACACGCCCAAAACCACCCTCTCGATAACCTATAGGACACTAAGGCGCCGACGCCGCCCCTCTCCACTCGCTTAATAACCCCCACCTATGCACCAGACGAACCGCAAAGTCCTCTCTCAGACAGGAATCAGTCATTCCCGCGTTCGACTCCGAAGCCGTCGAAACCATCAAGACCTACGGTAGCAGCATCCCTCCGAACCGCGACAGAAGGTGTCCCTCACGAAGCAGCAACGAGTAAGTGACACTTGTAGAGCATATCAGACTCCCTCTCTCTTTGTTTTTATATTTATTGTCGATGATTCTTAAGAGCTCAGGTAACTCCGCGAACTCAAAATAACTTTGACGCAATATTTGTCGATTTGTTGTATCCTTCGATGTGGAGTTTGTCGGTCTTGGTTAATGGCCGAAATCGAATTGACAAAATTTCTCACCGTTGGTCATAAAATGGTTGGATAAACCAGACGTGCATCCGTCACCAGTGGTGAGCGAGAAGGTATTTTTGGTGAATCGCCACTGATTTCGGTTGCTCTGTAGCCGGAATTGTCATATGGTTTTTCCAATGGAGGGACCTTTCGTCAATTTCATCGTCCATTACCGGCGTTTCTGTAGTAATTCAAGCGAGGCGTGAATACCAGCATTTAGAACAAATTTCTTAATTTTTCCGCCATTTTAACGACGAAGTACTCTTTTGGTTTCTACCAAGTAAACTAGTTCTAGGAAGTCTTTTGATTCATTTCCTGTCTCTTGATATATTTTTTATTTTTCTCCATTGTGTCTTGTTCGGTATGCTTTTCTTTTTCATCAGACAATGTTTATAATGTAAAAACCTAGATAGAATCGTAACGAATTTTTGATTTTCTCTTATTTATGACATTGTTATACTTTGTAAAAATGTATCAGTTTGGCTAATTACGTAATTACTTATACTGATTTGTAGAATTGAAAATTTTTTAAACAAAAAACTTATTGAGACAAGGTGGAATGTTAGGAAATGTAGCTTTTCTGTTACTAATCACAAATGTGAAGTTTGAGAAGGAGAAACATTCTGAACTTTACCGGGAATCAAATACGGGATCGAGAATGGACATTTATGTTGGAGTGATAGCTTAGTTGATTAAATCACCTGCTCGGAAAGTGGGAAGGGTGTTCGATTCCTGATGGAAGTTTAGAATTTCTCTCCAACTTCACAGAAACGTATTTTACCTATTATTTGATGTTTTCTAGAAGAGAATCTAAAAATAAAGATTTTCTCGTTTTTAATTGGTATGATTAGACTGTCTGCTCATTTGTTTTATAGTTAAGTGCTTTGTAAAGCTAAATTAGTGGGCTAACATGACTGTATTTAAAATAATATTTATTGTACATATATATATATATAGCGAAAAGGCCTGCTATCGATTATTCATTCAAGCCAGGAAATGGATCGATTTCCATGTTGTAAAATCACTTTAAATCCTAAATAAACGGAAACAGTAAACATTCTTAGATCTCTGGTATAAGAATAGGGTTTCTTACGTTTCGAAACACTAACGTCTCATTGCAAATGGAATTCATGACAATGAGGTAATGTTAATTAAGTCTTCGAGTAAACTGTCGCACAACAAGAAAATTTTGTTGCCAGGATGAAAAATCTTATATATTATTTTTAATCGAACCATTTCCACAATGTTAGACCTATCACCGTATTTATACGACATTGCTTACAAAATGCGATTGTAAATTTGTTCACAAAAATCTAAAAATTCTTTTGTGTATTTTCTTTGAGTTTAAATCAGAAAATTGTGGCTTTCCCATAAAATTGCATAAAGGAGACATTATATTTTTGCATTTAAATGGTTTTTGTTTGAATATTCGATGATGCGGTATTAGAATTACACATAACTGAGATAATACTGAAATTTTCAGCGTTTATTCTCCAAAGTATCACAACCTATGCAGCGATTCTTTCTATTCTTAGAAGAAGAGTTTTCTGCCAATTAAAATTTTATGGATCGATTTTCTTGAAATAATTTTCAAGTAATATATATATATATATATATATATATATATATATATATATATATATATATATATATATGAAATATATTCATTAATTATAATATATATATAATAATTAATGAATATATTTCAAATTCTACAAAACTAATAAAATAAAAAATATATATAATATATTGTTGTAGCGTATGGGTCTTTTTATGCCTCAAAAACAGATGCGGTTCAGAAACAGCTATCGTAGGAAGAATTACATAAAGAAAGATATATTTACTCCGGGAAAACGCTAGAGCATGAAAGTATTTGAGTTGATTTTTAATTGCTCATTCTTTAATGAAACAAGTATTGGCTTGGAATAATATATTCTTCTGACTTGAAATTATTTGAGCTCCTATTTTATGTTTCGTTTATAATTTATAATATCGCTTAACCAAACCGTGATTCTTCAAGCAATCTTTGAAATCGTTCCGGATCGTCAATTTTTTCGTGTAAAAAGTATAATTTTTAAATTTACCGCAGGAAATAATCATTGAGAAACTAAATAAACAAAATTTCAACTGTTTATATTTTCTGTTGGGTCTATGCTTCTTAACCTAGTTACAACGGTTAAAATTATAAGGTAATGTGGGTATGTTAAAGCTGAGAAGTCATACTTATTTCACATTTAACCTAAGACGTTAAATTCCAGCAAGACATCTATTTTAAAATTATTAACTAAATATTAGTCAAATTTTTAATTTGAATAATTTCATTATGCTTCCTGAGAATAAATATTCTTGTATGATTTCAGTATATAATCTATTTCATTGCACACCTGCATATCGGAATAGGAAGTTTGTAAATCTAACTGGTCTCTTGGTTTCTACAAATTTCATTTTACCGACTTTTCCACAAATGGTAAGGGTATATAGTGATCTTTATTCAGTCCATTAATTACATAATTTTAGTCTTTACTTGTACTTGATGTAAATCTGTTCCTGTATTCAAAACATTCTCATTTCGGGATCCTCCGGGACTAGAGGTACAGCTTTCCCAAGATGTAATCAAACCCTTAAATTAAGTGAAGATTATAGTAGACGACCGAAGTCATAAAGAAAGTACCCTCTCAAAAATTATCGCCCCATTATCATTTTAATTTATTTATCGACTTGAGCGCCAAGTTCGAAAGGCGCGATATAAATACGTACTTCCTCGCGCATAAAAATACCCAATTTGGGTAAATTATCAAATAAATTCGGCGATGACTTTTTATCGCCGGTACTAAACCCGAGATGCAGAATAATGACCTTTTATACATGCTCAACATTTTTTTTACGAGGTCCTCTCCCTTCCCATAATACCCTCTTTCCCACCCCCTCTCACACTTCGTTTCCATCCCCACGGACGAATCCTCATCCTCTTTCTCTTTCTCTCAGAATCTCACCCCCTTCCTCCCTCTCTCTCTCATTCTCTCTTTCTCTCTCTCTCTTTCTCTCTCTCTCTTTCTCTCTCTCTCTTTCTCTCTCTCATTCTCCCCCACGTAACTCGCATATCCTCTCCATCGTCAGCTTCCGCTCCGACGGCTCCATTGCCGCAACCACCGGCCCATAATGCACCTCTCCTTCTTCTGAGGGAGGGGGAGAGAGGGAAAAAATTATAAAGGAGGTTGTCCTCTCTTTCTCTCCTAAAAAGGCCACCTGTTGACTGGAAGCACGTTGGGTGCCAAATGATTAGCGAGTCCCTTTGTGTGAGAATCTAATGATTGACACTGGTTTCCAAGCGAACGTGTGTGTGTATGTGTGTGTGTATCGGAAGTTGGAGCTATATAGAAAGGGAGTGGGAGGAAGGAAAGATTGTACCGGGGGAAGGGGGGCTGTGGGACGAGTCCGCTCGATAGATGAAAGAAAAAGGTCGGGTTTATGTAGGGAAAGAGTTTTGGGGGAAAAGAGAGCTTTTCTGTTTTATAAAAAAAAGAAGGGGAATGAGCGCCCTAGCGTCCTTAATGAATCATTCGGCCGCTTCACTTGTTAAAAAAAATGTTTCGTTTTTTTTTTGTCATAATCCTCGTCTCCTTTCTGTTTTAAAGCGGAAGCCGTTTATGGAAGGATTGCAACGGTGCGCGCGAGCGAGGTTTGTAAACTTTTTTGTGCGCACTTCATTTGATTCCACGTCATTTCCCACTCGGCCTTTGAAGTCGCCTTTCGTTTCTCAGCCGGCCGAGTTGTTTTCACCCTTTTTTTTCTCGTCGCCTCACTTCGAACCTTCCTTTTTTTTTGTTCCCTTACCCACCCCCAAAACCCAAACTCCCCCTCCCATTCTCTCCCTCTGAGGGACCTTGGGTACGATGGTGGGGGAAGGCTGCCTTAGGAGGGAGATATCGGAAGGGGGGTTGGGAAGAGAAAACGGGGGGAGTAAAATGAGACGGTCGAATGATCAACAACACAAGGGATGGCCTTTCTCCTACATTTGACCGCCCCAGTGCTCCCGGTCCTTCCAGTTTTCAGGCGCCTGACTCCGCGCGTGGCCTCACGGTTCGTCCGGATTTTTTTTTTCTTTTTTTTTAACCGATATCCGGGGAACTCGAAAGTAAAAAAAACACCATTTTTTCTTCATTAAAAGTCCTATTGTTCTTTTTTTAATTAATCGACTCGCGCAACAACGGCACGTATGGAGACGAGCCGAATTGAGGAGTCGCGTATTAGAATTGACACGTGTTTCTATAAGCAAAATAACTCGTTTTGACTGTCACCTCGGTCCGTATAATCCAATTCACCGATGAAAGAAATCCCTAATGAATGATTCCAAGCGGACAATTAATTATTGCGTAAAAGTCTTTTCTTGCTTTCAATCAATACTTAATCAGTAGGTAATTACTCTATTACGTTTATACTCGGATATATAGGTTGGAAGCTGATTGTTTAGATCGAAAGAGTATTTTGCGTATTTATTCAATAACTTTCGTTACAAAATGTTCTGACACATATATGACGTAGATCGTATCATAACTAGGATTCCGAGTATAACAATAATTCTATCCATAAGACGAAATAATTATTAAACATAATTTTTCTTTGATGAGTCAACTTATATCAACTTAAAAGATCATATGAATAAAGAATTATTCATTTATATTTCGACTTTAAAATGATTTTACATGTATTTTATTATTTTTATAAAATATTTTATTTCCTAAGTTAATATTTTATGATATACATATTATTACTACGAGGGTATATAAAAAATCGGTACAACATACATTGTACAAAATTTCTCATATAATAATGCGTCGTTTAGTTATCTTTTAAAAAATATAAACTACGTATAATCATTATAAACATCAACTTAAATAACTATACGAAATTTGATGAAAATCGTATTAGCCGTTTTTTTAGAAAATCCAATTTTTATTAAAGTTGCCCAAGAATAAACCAGCCTTATATTCATGTTATGAGAAATATGAAATATGTAGTATTATTTTAGACGTATATTCAAGTAACGGTACGAAATTTTATCAAAACCGTTGGAGCTGTTTTTGAGAAAATCAAATTATTTTTAAAGTTGGCTAGAATAAACTAGCCTTATATTCATTTTTTGAGAAATATGAACTATACAATATTATTGAAGACGTAAATTTAAGTAACTGTTCGAAATTTGATCAATAACGTTGCAGCCCTGTTTGAGAAAATCAAATTGTTGTTAAACATGCGTAGAATAAACTTCCCTTAATTATTGAGCAATGTCAACTATTTCTTATAGCCTCTACTCTGTATGATAAAATGCCTAAGTGCGAGATTACATTCATTTTCGCTCTACCGTTTAGACTCTAGAGCCAATAACAGACAGACAGACGGCATTGCGAAAACCACTTTTTCAGACTCAGGTGCACCTAAAACGTATATTTCCATCAAAATCTCGAGTTCGAATTTTTCGCGATAACAATACTTTCTCAATATATTAAGTATATGAGAAAGTAAAAAGTAAGATAACAATCTGAAAGATGAAATTTGGAGAATGCGTATATAAATAAAAATGTATGGTATGTAATGTTAAAACGTATAGCATTACTTTTCTACTTAGTCTGCAACTCGATTTAAATATTTGTCCCATCATCTTACCAACTCCTTTATTCCGAAAAACCTTTGGATGGTAGACGTTTTCAGGATGACGAAAAACTGCAAAAGATCTCTTCATGGATACTTCAACTTGACGAGAATTTCTTGATTTTCACTCGTATGATACCTCAGGAAAACTCATCTCTGTGTAACTTTTGATTTAAACTCTAATCCGCGAAATAACTGACAACTTTCAACCGACTTAATGCATGGCGGTTAGAATTTTCAGCCACCATTTATTGCTTAGCAATTACTTAGTTCATTCTTTTTATCGGTGGTGGCAAAAGCTTATGGCGCATGTAGAACATTAATTATGGTGTCAAAATGTGTCAATTTCCTTTAAAAAAGTACTGTTCTTTTAATATTTAATCAGGAAGAGATGGTAGTCGTCTTTATTAGGCAAGCTTGAGCTTAGAAAGTCTCGCGATTTGTCTAATAGTATGACAGATACTGTGTAACGATAGCAATAACATTAAATGAATACATATATCCCAACCTTGAAAGTGCAAATAGAAAGGCAAATTAGACAATTGGTTAACTACACTTTTAGGAAGAACCTTACACCGGGAAAAGGATCAAAACAGAAGAGAACATTGCACCTACAGAAAGGATGCATGAAATATAAACAGCAATAAGTTATTTAACTTTGCGAACAAATGTTTGTGCGTGTTTATACATATTCACGTACCTGTTCATTAAAAAGAAAAGAAATGAATTTTCAAGAAATACCTCCTCGTATTAGCACGTTTATCACGAAGGAAAGAAGCATAAAGTTGGAAAGAAAATGGGGAAACCGGAGAGAAAGGAAGGGATTTAGAGAGAGTAAGGAGGATAGAGGAAAGTGGAGAAAGATTCAAAGAAAGAGGGAATGCGGGAGGGAGAGGGAGTGAGAAAGAGAGAGACAGAAATGAGGGAGGGGAGAGAGAGAGTGATCCATTCTCTCTCTCTCTGTCTCAACGCAGAAAGGAATGTCGTCAACTTGAGTATCCCGCCAATTAGCGACTTCCTGAGAGGCGCGTAAGAGACTGGCTTTCTCCCGCAAATCCCTTACCGAACCCTTCTCAACGAGATTCCGTGCATATATCGACGGGAACGAAATTCAGGAGAAAAACTTCCAATACGAAATACATACAGAAAAGGGTTTCTTTAACGCGAAAAACACTGAAGCGAGAAAAAGAATGCCATTTATTGTCTGTATCGACAAAACCGAATGAGCGTTATTAAATGCGAGCATCGATTTGGCGCGCTCGGATCAGAATGATGAATTCGATTCCGCGTAAAAATATGAATGACTGTTTATTTTTTTATTGATTACGTCAGTCCTTATTGTCCCCTTTCCTTACCCAAATTCGTACATCGTTTTATATTCAAATTCGCGTTAAATGAAATATTCAGATATTTAAAATTTGATATCTGTGAGATTTCATGCTCATATAAAGCGTCCTTTATGACGTAAAAATCTAATTCAAAGCCTAATATGTGCCGCATGGCCAATTTTAATTGACAATAGATGCAACTGTTGTCGCCCAGCTGACAAAGTATAGTTTTTATAAGTAAGATTTGTAAATCCATTTTTTTTATTCAAAAAACCTGTTTTACTTCTTTGTTTCGTCGCATCGTCTTCATAAATGCGAAAAATTTTGACCATAAAATTAATTCAATTTTATTAAAATATCTGCGCTTTTAGTCGTGTAAAAGTTAATGGAGATTCTGGAATAGGGGTGAAGTCAATGTGGTAAAATAAAATAAAATTTCTAACTAGCGTCGATCTGGATGGTTTTCCGTGATAAAAAATTCGCCGCGACATCTTATACCTTGACTGTACCTTACTTCATTACCAGCATTACCATGTTTTTGTCGAACTAAAAGCTTCGCAAATGACGACTGTAAAGCAAAAACTCATTCTGCTCTCTTTTTTTTATCCAAACAGGAACAAAAACGGAAACTCTTCCACACATCGGTTTACGAGTCTGAGCTTCAGCTGAAGCGTCTGTACGTTCAAACTTGTCGCCGGCTACCCTCGTTCGGGTGCCGCGTTTACCAAGTTAAGGAGTTACTTCGCGGGAAGACAAAGAAAAAGGTAAGGAAAGAACGCCTTTTAATAGTTAATAATAGACCGTAAGCACTGCCGACGAATTTGGTTAAGTTTATTCTGAACCGATTATAAATTAAATACGAATAATCTTTATCAGAGCAGGGACTACGGCTCACAATGGTCAGTTTTCAGCTATTGAAGGGACAAATCTATATTTTTAAGCATATTGAAAACGATCAAAAACTTCACAAATATTTTCTTAACGATCCCACGTGCCTGTTACCATTAGATAAAGTCGAGGTATTATTACTAATAGCGTAAGGCAAGGTCACGAACCATCCTTTTGTGCAGATAGTCGCCAACTCGCGTCAGTCTAGTTCCAGACAGCGTGCACCGTGGTTGTTACTGTGCGGTATTGTGAAACAATATATACTGTGTTCGTTATGGAGTATATCACTGGAGGTATGTATTTTTAAATTACTCATACATTTTTGTATTTATTTGCATGTCTTTTTTATGCAGATCGTATAGATTTACAACTTAGGAAATATATTTTTATTCCAAAAAATCTGATGTCGCCAACACATGACTTTCTCCATATTTGGGGTATAGATATTTAAATTATTATGAATAGCATTACGAGGCAAAATTATCATTTCGTATCATAAAAGAATACAGTCGTCCTTATTGCCGTAAATTACGTATATTTCGAATATGTTTACAGAATTCACCGCTACATGGTGGTGGCGCTGTATACTGGAAATTAAGAAAAAGCAAAATATCTCCGAAATGGATGGTTCTCCGAAAATTTCTTTCAAACAAAACTTGAAAAAAATATTATTCTCTACAACTTTGGTCCTTACGAATATTACCAATAACGATGTTTTTAAGATATTTCACGGAAACCGAAGAACCGATTATTCCTAAACAATAACTGCTATGGAAAATTGTTTGAAATAAAAGATGTAGGAAATTATATTTTCTACATTTTTGTAATGGTCAATGTATTATCGGAGAAATATCGCAAAAACCGAATCGGGTTTCGAATAAACCTCGACTTCCGTTTAACCGATATTGTCCAAAAACTACTCAGTTCTTTGTGCTCATGCTAAAGTGTTATATATGAAATTTTGTGTTAACATGACAAGTACTTTTTGAGTTAGAGCGCCCACAATCACATACATCCACACAGACACACATACACACAGACATCATTCCGAAAATAGTCTAAACGTGTTCTAGAGACCTCAGAACGTATATTTCCGTTGAAATCTGGAAGTCGATTTTTTTCGTGATCACAATACTTTCCCATCACTACGCATGGAGAAAGTTAAAAATCAAATTCAACTAGAGGTACATAAAATATTTTACGAGGTTTTACTTTAAATTTATTCCTTTCGTCTTTTTCTACCAACCAGCTATAAAAAACATTTCCCTTTGCTAAAGAGGCTTGCAGAATAAAAAAAATCTTCCTTTTTACAGAAACTCATTTGTCGTAGTGAACTTTTCGAAGTGTTGCGGCAGGAAGGTGTTATGCAACCGACTTCGTTATAAAGCAGGCAACGTTTGTTTGATTACATTGTAACGACATTTAATATAGTGGATTGTGATGGGAACATTATAAGAAACTGAGTGCATTAAACAGTTCACGTGTAATCTTTTTACGCGCTGGAAATTGAGTCACGGGAAGGAGACTGCTTTTCAGAAAAAGGTCTCTAAATGGCCTAATGAAGAGTTTGTTTTTCCAAATTTTGGAGAAGGTAGTCAAGACGAAACATCACGTGCCGATGTTGGTCGTCCGAAGAATCTTTTCCCAGAAGCAGTCTGAAAACCAAACGAAAAATTGTCGGAAGTTTAATAGACACTCTGTGTCCTGAGGAACTTTCTCTTGCAATCGAAGGGAAAGAGAATCGTAGCTGAAATTATACAATTAGCTACAACTAGCACGCCAAGAACCATCAAAAGAATGAAAATGTCGTCTTCGTCTTCCCCTAGGAGAAGCACTGCGTCCAAACCGTATACACCGGAAGAACCTCTGGCACTAATTGTAAACTTAAAACTAACAAACCACCAATATATTTCATTGCAAAAGGGCATGAAAGAGAGAAACATAAACGCAATTCCTCCTTACTATTTGGTCCTTAAAAGTAAACAAGAATGTTACTCAAAAGAAGAATCGATTATTGTCACTGACACCTCGGCAGAAACTAAATTGCAGAGCTAGTTGAATCATATTACTGAACGCTTTGCCAAAGCGCAGCAAGAAGTGCTTATACAGGCGTTAAAAACAGAGAAATTTCATTCATTAAATGTGACTTATAAATGGGGATGCTATGGAAGTGGTAGTCATAGCCTCTATAAACAAAAACTTTCTTGAGAAAACGTCGAAGAAATAACTGAATCAGACATTTTAATGACTTCGGTTGTTCGTCTACAACTGTCATTAGATGACGAAGCTATGAAAGAAAAGGTGATTTTATGGCAGAATCCAAGAACTTCGTCAACGAGATTTTGTAGGCCCATACGATACCATTTCACGAAGGAAACTCCAGAAAAACCGAAGCATGAATTCTCATACATAGAAAAACAAATCAACAGGATAACATCTACAAAGTTGACTGTTGAAAATGGGAAATTTTTATTTTTCACACCCTACTTAAAACCATCGTGGATGGAAAAGTATGCAATTCAATGATGGATAACCAGGGTGCACAGATGTGTTTCATGTGTGGAGCTTCTCCAAGAGAGATGAACAATTTAGCTGAAGTTATGAAGCGACCCTGTAATGAAACAGCATTTAATTTTGTATTAAATACGCTTCATGCACATATTAGATTTTTCGAATGTTTGCTTCACATTTCCTACAGACTAGATATCAAGAAGTGGCGAATTCAGGGGACACGAGGAAAAAGACGCAGTCAGAATTAGAAAACAAAACTTTATGGCGAAATTTCAATCTGAGATAGGACTTTTAGTGGATATTCCAAAGCAAGGGAATGGGACAGCAAATGATGGAAATATTTCGCGCAGATTTATCGAAAATCCTTCCAAGTCTGAAGAAATCACAGGCCTTTATGAAAATGTAATAAGACGATTTGCTGTTATTCTAGCAACTTTATCAAATGGCTACGAAGTTAACATGGAAACATTCAAGGAATATGCGGAGGAAAAGGCCAGAATTTACTTAAGTTTGTACAATTGGTTCTACATGCCCGCAAGCAATCATAAAATATTGATCCACGGAGCAGACATGATGGAATCCACGATTTTACCTAACGGCAGTTATCAGAAGATGTACAAGAAATGAGACATAAAGATTATAAGGAATTCAGGGAGAAAAACGTCGAGAGAGGATATCAATGAAGACCTCTTACATATGTTACTCGTTAGTTCCGATCCTCTAATACCTAACATAAAAGAACTACCGAGAAAAATATTTAAAACACTGCCTAAGGAAGTTTCGTATTTGATAAAAGGTACCAATGTTCATATTTTAAATGCAAAATATGATATGGAAGACTCTGACTATTCAGGGACAAATTTGGAATGAAACCGTAGTCTTGTTTTTTGTATTTCATTTATGTTAAAAGTATTAAAAGTATTTTAGATTGCCTACATTTATTTTGTTATCTCTACTTGATTAATTTGTTATTTTGTGTTGTATTTCATACAAATTAAATAAAAAAATTTTAAATATGAAATTTTAAGAATGTGTTTAAAATAAATATTTTTCCTAAATTCACTGGATTTTTTATCAAAATTTATTTGTCCCTTCAAAGTGAATAACCGCGACTATGGCAAGCGAGGTACCCGCCTAGGACGCAACACATTAAGGGGTGCGATAAATGACAATTTGAACCTTAATTTTAATGTTTTATATTATGAAATATATTGTACATATTTTATTACACCTCTATAAGTCAACTAGTCATTAGAGATAAATTTTGTACCCTGTACTTTCATTAGGAGGTGGGCGTAATTTTAAAACCTTCCTTAGGGCGCGAAAATGTTTTTTCCCTGCTCTGAACTTAATAATTATCGAAAATAAATAAAAAAGAACAATTTTTGGCACCTGATACTTCATTTTTGCGTCGTTACTATCGTTATTTTTAATATTATATTACGTTACGATTGGGCTTGAAGGCTGGCGGAAACATAAAAACGAATGCACAGAATGTCAAGAAAAAAGTGGATAAATATCATTAATACGTATAACAGTGCTCAACATTTGGAGTTCCGGGTTCTCAAGCTTCAAGGTCGGCTACCGTAGAGGCCATGGGACTCACCAAGTACCTCACCGCACTTCACCCAACCGAGCGATCTTCGACTTACTCCGACTCTTTCGTCGCATTTATTGCACAAGGAAATGGACTTTTGAAACTCTACCCCTCAGCTAATTTTTAGAAGTCTTAAAACTTTTCGGAAAGGGTTTCTCAGATAACACTTTCCTTTCGCTTGCCTCTCTATGCATAAACGAGTATTGTTCTACGGTCGTGTTATGCATCCTTAATTCAATATTTAACTCGTGCTCTCTTTTACAAACAAATTCTGCTTTATATATTCATATACGCATGCATGATCATTATTTCATGTATCTTATCTGTTTATTCATCTCCTGTTTTTTTTTTAAAGACTACCAACCTAAACTTTGCAACATCTCGGTTACATTGTTCTATTCCCTGTGTTTCTAGGACATAAGCCACCTTGTTTTGATCCATTTCTATCTCATTCATCAGCCCATATATCTCAATGGGTTTCGTACATTTGTTACATATTCTTGTATAGGTCTAAGTATCGAATGCTTGATCTTTCGCAATTAACTTAAAGTTTCTTGTGACAAACTGTAAATTTCTATGTGTCTTTGCTACTACTTTCTCAACCTACATCCTAAGCATAGCCCTATAGCGGATGAAAGAGGAAGTAAAGATTAGTCAAATGAAAATTTCAATCTGATAGTTTTGGCAGACAAAATTTTAATCACGTATTTACTGTCTTCAAAATTTGAATACATACTAAAAATAGGAAACGTATACAAGTAGTAAAATTGATTATTTTTGCACAGTGCTTGAAAACTAATTGAAAATTTTCAGCACGTAAAGAAGCGCATGAAATTTCATATTGGAATATTTTCTCTTAAAAGGCATCCAGAATCAAACTTGTGAAAGATCAAAAGAATTAAATCCATTTAAGTCAAACGCGTTGAAATCTCTTCCGACATAAGTCCCTCGATTTCAACGGGCAGCACATCCTCACATTAATCGTAGGGTGAATGTTTTCTTATGTCCTGTTGGATGCATCCTCCACACCCAAATTTGCTGAAACCGGAAATTCAGTTTCTTCTGTTTGTTATTTAAATAGAAAAATCATTAGAGTCAGACTCAGTAAAAAGAAGCTGATAGGAGTTTAATTCTCCAAGCGCGTGTCCGTGTAAACACGGAATGGTGAAACGTTACATGCTCAGAATTACTAGTTGTATATTAGAGTAAGGGCTAAAAGATGTCCTGAATTTAATCGGTTGACTCAACGTCTGTTTCGCAAAGTGATTTAAAAACTAAATAAATTTCATCAACTAAACGAGAAAAGTCTATTTAAGCACTTCAAATGAAAAGATAACTATTTATTTATATTATGCAATACAAAAGATCTTTTAATTCAAAATGTATTACTAATTATGTTATCGTTTGTAGCATTTATGTGCACGATACGCTGATGAAGATTTAGCTCAAAGCATTAGGTAAACTTTTATACTTTTTAGGTAAGCCTTGAGAAAATGACTAAATATGAACTGGATGGTAGAAAAATTAAAAATTGCAAATATATTCTTGTTGGGTAGATTTTTATTTAGCTATTTATGCTTTTACATACAGCGAAATTGCGCGATGAAATTAAATATAAAAGCTGGAAAAAATATTAAAATCAAAGAATCTGACCACAACATTATGTTGGTTCACATTCCAAGAACAAACTACTTAGAAACACATTCTAATCTTTCGTGTTCAGTAAAGACGATAGTCGGAATCCAAACATATTTAAATCAAGTTTTATGGAGTATGTAAACATGTCTAGCTTAAAAAAAAAACTCCTTTGAATATAAACTGTTTGACAACTTTAAGTATGGCCACCGAGCAGCTCTATATATTTCTCACGCACTTGCGCCGCTTCTCTCGCAAATCCTCTCATCTCAACGCAAGCGATCCTTACGTGATCTCTCGCACGTAAAATTCCAGTGAGGCTTGCGTGACCCTTGGTCCATCCTATACGTTATAAGCAGAGAGGAGAGAAAAAGGAGGATTTCGGGGAGGGAGGGAGGGAGAGGAGGACATCTTCCTCCGGAAGAGTGACCGCGGAGGGAAAAAAATCACCCAAAAGGACGGAAAAGATGAGAAGGAAGAGGAGGAGGAAACGTCGGCGAGAAGGGAGCAAAATGGGAAAGGTGGACGGAGAGAGAGAGAGAGAGAGAGGAGGAGGAGGAGGACCTGCTAGAAGCGGACGCGCTCATGCTTTTGATGCGGCTTGCCGCGTTAAATAAAGTCGGCCCTAAGCCGCGTTCGGTCCATGGACGCGTGTGAGGCCTTCTCTCGCGGGTGAAGGGAGCCCAGGAGGAGGAAAAAGAGAGAGAGAGGGAGGTTTTATCCGACGCGAGTGGCATCCTACGTGATTTTCACGTGCACGCGAGATCGATCATGTCCCTCCTCTCTCTCTCTCTCTCTGAGTCCCTCTCAATATTTCCCGTGACCCCTTCTGTCTAATTTAGGACTTAACCCTTCCAACCTCTAGCTCTCTTCTGTATCTGCTGCATCTTTCGTTTGCTCTGCGGATTCCTCTTTCCTTGGTTCGTCGTGTTCCTTTCATTCCTACATTTATTCCACTTTCCGGTTCTCTATACATATAAAAGGGTATAGTACTTTAATTATATTTGGTGTTTACCCATAAAAAAATTCTCCATCTCTATTCATTCCCAAAAATCCCAACTTGGCATCGTGTTTCTGCAGCACTTTATTTTTTGTAATTTTTTTATTTTTTTTATTATTCGTTGCTTTCTTCTTGTTTGTAATGTACGGTGGGTTATTTTTAAGGAGGTACTCAACAATCTCAACCAAATAAAGGATGTTTACCTATCTATATAGATATTCTTTCCCGTTTCTTCTTCTTTTCCTTTCCCACGCTATTATCTTCTAACCCTTCTTTCTCCTCCCATTCCTCACTATTTCTGTTGTACATATTCCTCTTCCTTTGCACTCTGTTCCTTATCGATCTCCCGTTCTTCTCCACTCACTCTTTCCCTTTGAGCTTCCTTTTACAGAGCCTGCTCCTGATCCCGCTACCGTCCCCGCTACCGTTCCCGCTACCGTTCCCGCTACCGTTCCCGCTACCGTTCCCGCTACCGTTCCCGCTACCGTTCCCGCAACCGTTCCCGCAACCGTTCCTGCAACCGTTCCCGCTACCGTCCCCGCTACCGTCCCCGCTAGTTCCCGCTCTTGCTCAATCCCAATCTCCAGTTCCCTCTTTCATTTCCGTCTCATTTCGCGTTCCGCTCTTCGTTCCTGTTCTCCTACCCGTTCCACCTCTCGTTCCTGTTATCGTTCTCGCTCCAGCTTCGCCTCTTGATCTTTACGTGCTTTGCCTTCCACTTTTTCTTATCGCTCCACCATTATTTTTCTCCTTCTCTCACGTTCCATATATCCTGATCTGTTCCCTTCTCGTTCCCATAAACATACGCCGCATCACACAACTCTTTCCGTCTGCTCCTCTTCCTCGTGCCCTCTGCGGTCGTCCCCCCTCCTCTGCCATCTCCCTCCCCTCCTCTGCCATTTCACCCCCCCTCTCCTCTGCCATTTCACCCCCCCCCCCTCCTCTGCCATCTCCCCTACCCCCTTCCCGCCAATCTCTCCTTTCCCTCCTCCGTCGTCCTCGACCTGACCAACCTGACGTTCGCCCTCTTTCCCTAGTCCCCTCTTTTGTATCGTCTCCTTCTATCTCTCTTTCTCCCTCCCTCTCACACCTCTCCGTTTTTTACCGTCGTATATTTCACGCCCTTCCTGTTATCCCTACAAAGGAAATTATCGCCATGTTTTCTACACGCCTCGTGATCCTCAATTCTTGGACCGCATTTTCTCCTTGGTTGAAAGGGTTCCGGATCGGTCGTCTTGTTTTTGGTGTCGCGATCTTTGTGTGTGTGTGTGTATACATATATGCTGGTTTTCAATATAAAAATTGATAAATTTCGGATTAAAATTATTTACGAAGGCTTCATGCAGTTTTTTTATTACTGTTATGCATTTATTTAATTTTTGTACCGGTTTATAAGGTTAATAATTATTCAAATTACAGTGTGACATATCTAAATATTTTGACACATTTTATGATAGTAAAATTGACAGAAGTTCTGCTTATATAGTCATCTGTTTATCGGTTGGGTTTAAAAATAAATTTGTTGAGCACCCAGTGCTAGATGGAGTATTTCCTTTCGATGAGAAACGTATAGATAATAGCGTCTTAACAAATTAATAGTTAAGACTAAATCAATGCTTTCTGACAGTATATCGGGATAAATTTGTAGAAAACTATAGCTAAAGAAAACTAACCTTGAAAATTTGATAGGGGTTCTTGGTTTACCTAGAAAAGAAAAATATAGATATTTTGCAAAGTGAAACACAAAATATTTTGCCACATTGGCTATTTTTCTTATCGTTATAATATGTAAAAAAAATCGGTACAACATACATTGTACAAACTTTCTCATATATGGGTACTAATGCGTAGTTTAGTTATCTTTAGAAAATGAAAATCGTATAAGCATGTTTTTAGAAAATCCAATTTTTGTTCAAGTTTCCCAAGAATAAACTAGCCTTATATTCATTCATTGAGAAAAATAAAATACGTAGTATTATTGTAGATGTATACTCAAGTAACTGTACGAAATTTGATCAAAATCGTTGTAGCCGTTTTTGAGAAAATCCAATTATTGTTAAAGTTGCCTAGAATAAACTAGCCTTATATTAATTTTTTGAGAAATATGAACTATACTGTGTTATTGAAGACGTAAATTCAAGTAATTGTATGAAATTTGATCAAAATCGTTAGAGCCGTTTTCGAGAAAATCGGATTGTTATTAAAAATGCGTAGAATAAACTACTGTTAATTATTGATCAATCTCAACATTTTCTATTTATACTCTGCTCAGTATGATAAAATGCCTAAATACGAGATTTCATTCATTTTTGTTATTCCGTCTAGGCTCCAGAGCCAGTAACAGACAGACATACAGACAGCCGGCTTTGCGAAATCCACTTTTTGGGATTCAGCGACACCTAAAACGTGTATTTCCGTAAAAATCTGGAGGTCGAATTTTTTCGCGAAAACAATAACTTCTCGATACCTCGTATGAGAAAGTAAAAATAGAAAAATAAACTGTACAACTATATACTGAAATTTATATGAACCGGATAACATCTCCACCGTCGAATCGTACAGAAATAAAATAAATTCTAGTTCCGGTTAATCAGAATTCACGGATAGAATCGGGTGGACTGACACTGAAAAAATAAGAGAGTAAATAAGAATCTCAAAAAGAGCTTTTTCCATTGTTTGCCTGTTTTATCTTTCGTTTTCCGTTGGGCGGCTGAGATAAAAAGAATGACAATCAGGAGAGAATTCTCATCCAAACTCCAGATTCCCTATCCTCTATTTCGCCCCCGATTTGCTTTTGGTCCGTGATCCTTTGCCGTGTTCTCGTATCGTATCATAATAATCCTCCGTTTCCTCTCAGTATCTAACTGATCCTCTTGTTTGTGTCCCAGGCTGCCCGTCTCCTGGGACTAGGTGCGGAGAGGATTGTCCTTTTGGACAACAAAACCAAAGCGCTAGCAAAGTCGCAGAGCACATCGGATCTCGTTCAGGTGAGTACAAGAAACAAATCCCAAGCGATAAAAAAAATATTTCTTTTGACCCGTCATTTTAACCGAATGTACTTGGATAAACTGCAAACATAACCAAGCCACACTTTGGTTTCGACTACTTTTTCTTAATCTTTAAGTGCCGACTTCTATCGGTGAGTCACACCGAAAGCAAATGCGGTGGTAATTACTTTGGGCGATTAAAGATACAGCTTGTAATTTTTACGAGATCTGCTTATTTTAGTGTATTCGAAGTTTGAATATATCATTATCCATACTTTCCAAACAGGTTTTTTTAGTTTGTTTATCCATTTATATCTATACACCCTAGTTTACATTTTTTATCGACGTTTTTGATCGATGCTGTTCCAGTGACTCCTTTAAGCAACCTTGAAACTTCTGAGTGACACGCGAAATTTAATTATGATTGATCTCGTGTAAAAATTTTAAAGCATGCAGTAACAGCAATTTTATTTATGCGTTTACATGCGTCCCAACACCCTAAATTACAATTATTCGTGAAGTATACATTAAATATCCTTAAATAAGAAATTTTAATAGTTTTTAATTGATAATACATAGCTGTGTAGATTACGATAAATTTATCATTGCATTTATTCTAAAATTATCTTATATTGCTCGTCGATTTTCATTCTTCAGTTATGACGTAGACTAGCTATTCACCTGCTCAATGATGATTGATTCGAGGGAATAAAAGTGTAAGCACACATTGTTTTGAAATGTCAGGTTATTACATTAGTTAAATAAACATATATTTTATCATTTTTATTATTATTGTAACGTTGAAATGAATATATGTATTCAGAATTACTTTGATTGCTATTGTAGATTGTTTAATTTAACTGTGAATATATATATATATATATATATATATATATATATATATATATATATATATATATATATATATATAGTGCCTCTCATTGAAAAACGTGAATCTTTGAAATGGAAACCTTCATCGTGAATTGTAAATTATCAATTTTCCTAAATGTCAATAAACTTAAAGGTTGTATATTTCAACTATTTACTTAAAATTTTAAATTTCCTGATTAAAAGATAGGAACCTGTGCCATAAAAATGATGGATTCGCACATATCACGAGTGACCCTATTTGCGACTGCTTCCTCGTTTTAAAACCTGCCCTCCCGCTTACATTGCCTAATCGCCGTTCGCTCCAGATCCTCGTTTCGAAATTACCTTTTCTCCCCACCACCCGTTCTTCCCCTTCCGTCCGCAGTGGCGCACGTGCGGAGGCCGCTCCCATGACAGGCTGCAGCTGGAGTTCCGCGGGGCGCGGTGGTCGCTGGTCGTGCCCTCTGTGGCCACGATGCGGGAGGTGGGGTTGGCCCTCTGGCGGATCCTGCGGGAACTGGACGCCACCTTCTTGGAGGAGCACGCCCTCCTGCCCCCGAGACGCGTCGACGCCTCCGCCGCCTCCAGAGGAGGAGGAGGAGGGGGAGGAGGACAACCTCATCATCTGCCCCCCATCGCCTCCGACACGACCTCCACGGCATCGACACAGCTCGCCCGGTTGCCTCCTCAGCAGGGTGAGACATCGGCGAAATGCTATGGCCCTTCCCTCCCCCTTTAAAACTCCCCATATCTCTCCCCTCCCCTCCCCCCCCCAATCTCTCTCACTTTAGCTCCCATAAATATGAAACATCTCCTTCCCGCCAATTGATGAAGTAATCCATGCCCGTTATAAAAGAGCGTTAACCCATATGTTCGCGAGTCTAGAATCCAGCGCGTTACGGTTTTCATTTTAGCCATATGCGCGTAGATCTCATTCGTCGATGTTATTCTCATAAAATTGTTTTAAAGGCGGTTTGTGGTTGTTCATCGCATTATCAAACAAATTTCATATTTAAAAAATATTTGTTTAATAATTTTTACCAAGAAGGTATGTCTAGCTTTCCGAAAATGGTAGTTTAAAAAAAAAAGACTACAAGCTTTAAAGCATCAACGTTAAAATCGTTTGAGTATATAAAATGAATCAGCGAGTTTTAAAAATGCCAAAAATCAAACTGGTCACTCTCCCATACTAGATTTTGTTTACTTCACAAATCGGTAATCGAAGTTTAAACAACTAAACTTATAAAATGCGATTCATAATTAATTTCGTAATTTATTGGTGGTTTTTCTGAAATTAATAAGACCCAAATTATTATTTTCGGTATTTTAAGTAAAATCCTTTATTGTGGAATCACTTTGATACATAATAACAAAAATCAACAATGTAATTATTTCATGTCAATTTTAGTTTATCTCTAAACTAATTTGTGATTGTTTTAATCATCCGATATGTTATTTATAGGGCGGACTTTGTTTGTTTTTAAATATTATAGCTACTATTGGTTCATTTGTATGTGCAAGCGATAAATGTTAAAAATATAATATTAACTGTTTTTTTTAATTACTCATCAATTGTGCGTGATAACTCATACCTGCAAAACATTTAAATTTCTTAAGCATGAACAATATTATGGTACATATTAAAATATGTCTGGCGAAAGAAATGTAAATTAAATGCATTGAGTGTAAAGAAAGATGCATAGCAAAATTGTTAAAAGTCCAGTAAAATATTCAGAAAAAATACATAAATATGACTGCAAGTCGAAATTTAAAAGTAAAATGTTAACCTAAGAAACCTAAAATATTTTGCAGTTGTAGTCTATTTAATAAAGCATGACTTTCGAAGCTCACCTTCGCCAAGCCCTCGTGTCATCAAACGAAAACCTTTCCACAAAAATTTTCTAATATGATTTAATGAATTAAAATGACAGGACTCAATTAGTACATAGAGGTGTAAAGAGATTCCATCGAAATACATTCAAAACCACATAAAAGTTTACTATAAATTTTGATAAATTCTTATCTTGGCAATTGATTTTGCTGATTCCTGTGTTTTTCAAGATATTAAATTTAACGAAAACGTACCAACCTCTCAAAGTATAAATAATCTGAGATAAAAGTTGGTTTTCTTTTTCTGTCAGTAGAGAAACCATGGGAACTTTGTGCGCCCGAATGTAGGCCACCCAACTAACATATCTGTTGTTTGGGAAGCATAGGTCCTTATAACGAATAAACTACAAATTATTTCATGAATCTTTTTCAATAAATAAGTTATATTAACGGTTCCTACTTTTATGAAATAATAGATAAATTTTTATAACAGCTTAATTGATTATTTGAGAAATATTAATTGAAAATCTAAAGTTCTATACAATATTTCAAATTAATATTTTAATAACCATAATAAAGGGCTAAACCACATATTGGAAAAGCTTAAATCTTACATTTTTAATAATATTTCTTGTGGATTTTATTCACTTCTTTAAGTTAACCATTGAAAATATGTTTTTAAAAGTAAAATAATTTCTCGATAAAAGCAAGCATGCCTCACGAATATACCTCCCTCAATTTGAAACAATTTTTTTTTAAAATCAGTTTCGCTTAATTATCACACCTGCGTGCTCAGAAAAAGAGTAAGGTTTTTATATATATTTTTTCGGAGCGATCGGATACGAAAGGCCATCTTTCCTCCCCCCATTCCCCTTTGGGCCCCCTACCCCTATTTTTTTGCGTTCCTTTGTCCTTCCGATGCGCGTCGAGTGGTGGCGTGGGCGAGCCCTCCGCAATCCCTTTTGGGTGCGGTGCGGTGCGCAGATAGCAGCACGCCTCCCGCCGCCATTCCAGATCTGGTGAAGCGGTCGCTGACGCTTCAGGTGGGCGGCGGCGGAGGCGCTGGAGTCGCAAGGGGTAGCTGGAGCGGTCCCGCGACCTCCTCTTCATCTTGGTCGGCGTCGGCCGCGTCGGCGGCGTCGCTGGAGGCGTCGGAACACGCGGAGGAGCTGGAGTCGTTACAGCGAATGCTACACTTTCCGGAGGAGGTGGCTCTGAGGCTGGCCGAAGCGGAGAGGAAGCTATTCAGGGAAGCGCCGCCGGAAGACTATCTCCGACACGTCACTCTGGACACTGGACCGCCTGATCGACCACCGGCTAGCTCCTCGCTACACAAAGGATCACCCTCGGAGGATGAGGAGGGAACGGAACAGAGCCAGCCTCAGGAATCGTCCGTTCACGCGCTGGTGCGGAGGTTTACGGAGGTGAGTCGAATGCTCCTAGAGCTATGCTATTTGACGTTTTTTTAAATGAAAATAGCTTATGTACTCGGTTTGACTGTTAGTCCGACAGTGTTGGTAATGTCTCTGAAATTCTTCAACCTGTAGATACTAATTTTTTGGGATAATTTATTCTATATACGAGCTAGTCGTAGTAAAAATTTGGTAGATCTAGATTCTAGAATCAACTGTTAGGGCAGTGGTTCTAAATCGGGGTGATATAACACTCCAGGGTGACGCGAAGGTTATTGAGAGGTGACGCCAATATTTGATAAATCCACAGGGTATCATATTTTGGCTTATAAACATAAATAAAACCAGAAGAATTAACACATGCTTATATAAATTCCAGAATTGTATCTTTACGTGGTAGGGAAAGTCCATTTTATCTTTAAATGTGATTTGATGGTAATGGAACTGTAAACGGGGTGAAGCATAACTGAATGAACTAAGCATATAGTGACGCAGATAAAAAAAGGTTGAGGACGACTGTGTTATGGAGTAATCGAAAAAAGTGCCTTATGTAATTTTCTCTGCAATTCTTCCCTCATTTGTTTTATCTGCGCTTGTTTCGCAGTGTTGTCAATGCATAATAAAGATGCGGTGGTTTTTCTCACCTCTGTTCTTGGCCCTATAATGTTTCGAACTTCAGAAATTTAAAAATTATTTCCGTAACTTTTTTCCAAGTTTATTTATGGTCTCCATGGAATCAAGACGTGTGTGTATAATAAAAATGGGGGTATTTCATTGAAACTTGTTAGTGTCTTTTATCGAGTGGTTTTTATCCTTGTATTCATAAATATTCGACTCGAATTATTCGAATCGAAATAAATGAAAGATAGGTATTCAAAATATCTAATTGGACATATAGAGTAATATGGATGCTCTAACCAAAAGAATCGATTTTCAGTCACTCACGAAATGATTTTAACAGTCCGATCGCAATCGGCTTCCTTCATTTTCGGAAGTAACAAGTTTTATTAAAATTGAAACAATCAAAAATATCCCAGGAAAACTATAGGTGGGGTAAACACATTCAACCAGATAACATTTAATTTCCCGAAATGTTAAGTTTTGTTTTTTGCTCGCGACACGACTTGACCGATTCCCTTGACATCCTTTTGAACCACAGTCGTCTCTTTTAATTACCTCTGACCGCTAGTATTTCCGAGAAACGCTTCGTTCCTATCGACAGTATCGATTTCGTTAAAACCTTTTGAACGAATCTTTTTTTGCCTCCCATGTCTTTTCTCTCCCCGTTCTTTCGGGCCGTTCGTATCGCATTTTGGACACGGGAAACGCCTGACACTTCTTTCTCTCTCTCTCTCGTTTTTTTTATCGCCTCTGAAGTAAATCCCTCGACAAACAAAGGGAGGAGATACCGCGTAAAAGGGAGGAGCCGCTCATTGTAATGGGTCCTGTTTATTCCCCTGTGCCTGAGGTAATACTTGTATTATGAGGTAGTGATTGCGGCGAGAAACACGGCTTCCTTCACTTAGTTTTTTATCTTTTTTAGAGAAAAATTACTCGGTTTTTTTTTCAGTACTATGGTGTTTTTCTTTCTATCGTTGTACGAATTATTCTGACCAAATTTCGATAAAGATTTGTGGCAAATCCTATTCAAACAAAGCAAGGAGAAAATTCCATAGCGTTTTAAAATACTTTTATTTTGATTATATATAATTTTTCCATCGAATTAAAACGGGTGATTGATGATTTTGTAAAAAATTTCTATCAATTTAAACAATTTCTTGTTTTAAAAAATCTGGCACTTTTGAAAAGTATTATATGGAATAAAACTTTTCGTGAGTCCAGAAGTTATTAATAAAGTCCGGCGCTTTTTCCTCTATCAGTTTTTGTCTGCCTCATATAAGCCAGCTAACGGTTACCTTTTCAAAGAATATTCGGTGACGTATTTACATTCGTGGCGATCTCGTATGTTATAGGGTAGTCATGTTAAACTCGCATTAGGATTAAAGTAGAGCAGAGTTGGAAAAAATAGACACTTTGTAGATGATTTGACGTCTGTTTTTCAAAATAAACAGTAATTTAAAAATATTTTTCTGATGTACCACAATAACTACGAAATAATCTTGTTATGAAGTATAAATATGAAAACTCGCTCGTAGAATTGCCGAAAAAGTGTGATAAAACTGATTTAGCCATGTGACTTTTCGGGCAATATAGCATATGTAGGCCCAGTGTGTGTTAGGATTGAAGGAGAAATAAAAAAATGAATTATTGACATTTCATGCAGGATGTGACATGCCTAAGGCTATGATCAGCCTTTAAAATATTACATGCTGGACGAATAAATGGTGTCGATAAAAGTATTATTTGGGTGATTTCAAATAATCATCATAATAATAATAATAATAATAATCATTTATTTAACACAAACAGGTTTCCCCAATTACATTTGTGGTAATACATTTTCTAAGACAAGCACAAACGACCATGCCCTCCGCAGTATTCGAACCCGCGACCCTTGCAGTGGGAGTTAGACAGGCTAACCGCCCCTAGGTTTCAAGATTTCGTATTTTTTTAAGTACCAAAGATTTCGGAATTACGTAGACATATTGCAGTTAGTAAAGCTTCAATCATAATATCGTGTGTCAAGATGTTGGATGTATTAATCATGATAGAAATGCAATTATTTTGCCAATCGTTAACAATTTCGAGCCCAACGTTTCACTGTTTTTTTTATTTTCTCTCTAACCACAGAGGTTAGTCTTAATAAATGCAAGGGCAGAAGAAGTGAAAGGCCTCTGGTATTTTAATTGCCGTATTTTCCGTCGTATAAGACGCACCGGCGCATTAGACGTACCCTTATTTCAGAAGGGATTTTTTTGGAAAAAAACCATTTTTGTCCATATTCTGATACATGTATTTTCTATTTACTGTTACCACAATTATTGAATGAAAAAACAATTTCTCGTTCACCTTGCAGATATGCCTTGTTTTTGTAATGTTTTCGTCACTCACAATTGGCGTAGAATGTCTAACGATATCCTAAATTTTCTTTCAAGGTTTCAGATGTATTTCTCGGCTACGGTCTGATATTACGTATGATAACGCTATCCTACAGTCTTTTGCAGTGATGCCAACATTAGAATTTTGACTTACTGGGTAACTTGTTGTATCACTTTGTGCGTTTCGTGCATTATTATATGTGTAGTCGATATATAAAAAGCAAAGTTATTCGAAGAATCAGTTTTTATGCGATCAATACATTTTCAAGTTCACTAAGTTTCCATTTAAGTGAATCTGTAAATGGAAAGACATCAAGGGTGTTGTCAAAATATCCGGGATCCCTCGGTATTTTGTGTAACTGATACACTGTGCTCCCTTATCTTTAGTTATTAATTATTTCATTTGGCTTGTAATAATTTATATTTGTTTTTATTAACACCGAACAATAATAAATATCTTTTAGAGTTCTACTGGGGGTTGAATCAGTCCATAGATCTATCTAAACATAGAAAAGGATTGCATTTTCCTTAGTAATATTTTTGACTTTCGCATGGTGAATTTTGGATTTAACTTTTTTGAAAAAAAAGCCGCGTCTTATACGACGGAAAATACCGTAATTAATGATAAATATGTTGACTGAAGAGTCTAAAAATAAGTATCGCTGTAATAATTGAGTTTATTTTTATTGGTTAGAAAACTTGAACACGTTTAAAATTGATTTAGATATTATTAGTTTTCAACAACTAAAAAAACAGGATTCAGCTACTTTCATTTTTTGGGAATATATTTTTTCGTCGTAGTTTTGCTTCTTCCAGCGTAACAAAAAATACGCTATTTATTTCCAGGAATCGATTTTATTTTATTAAAATTCGTGGTTTGATAATTCGTACAAGTAAGTTCAAGCGGCCAATCGCGTGAGTAATCGCAGGAAATTCATAGAATAATTGTTTCCCAGCCCTTATTGACATTTAAAAGACCTTCAGATTTGAAACGTTGACATTTGAGACCTTTAATAACGATTTGGTTTTCCAATAGCCATAAATGTTAACCGCGGCATGAAAATCGCTCTACTTCTCTCAATTAAAATCCTTCCGTGTTATTAAGCAGATATCAAAAGAAAATGGCGGATCAATGCTCCGCCGGTCGGATCCCGTGGATGTGATGTTATGTCGGCGTATATATTTTTCTCCCTCCTCCTCCTCCTCCGCGCAGGATCGGTCAAAATTGCGCCGACGGAGCGTGGTGCGAAAATCATTTGCTTATCAACGAATACGTCTCCCGCATACTTTGTCACAACGGTCGCCATTTTGCGTTTTATTTTCCCGGTTACTTGATTGAAAGGAGGGCAGAAAAGAATAAAAAAATGAAATCATCATCTGTGCGGTTGAAGCGGAGTCATTGCGTAAGCAGATAAAGGCTGATAGACGGACAAACGACTTTATTAAGGTCGGAATTGAGAAAGAGGGAGAGTGAGACGGACGGTGGTCACTCATCAATACGTACATTTCTTTATGTTATATTCTAACGAAAGGAACATATTCCCTTTGATGCCAACCGCAAGAGATGCTTCCGTTTGTTTACTTTCTCCATATACGTAGTATAGATAAAGTATTGTTTTCATGAAAACATTCGAATTCGATATTTCAACGGAAATACACGTTATGAGGTCCCCTGAACACGTTTTGACAGTTTTTTCGATGATGTTTGTATGTCTGTCCGTATGTGTGAGAGAAATTTTGTGGGCGCTCTAATTCAAAAACTATTCATCAGATCAGCATAAAATTATATATTTGTGATTTCATATATATTCTCAAGATACGGAAAGATTTTTATAACAATCGGCCAGCCGGAAGTAGCGGTTTACCCCTGTCAAACTTTAGTTCTTAAATATTTCGCCTAAAACTGAATTTTTGTAAACATATTTTATATATATATAAGTTGTAGATATTACTTTTTCTACAACTCTTGTTTGAAATAAATTTTCATATGAGGAATATTTCAAGAGATATTCAATTTCCTTCGAAATTGACGGTTAGTGAGCAGCTCGCTCGCGTATAAGTGACGGCGGTGACGGCAAAGGTGAATTTACAAAACAATTGAATCGCTAGCGCTGAAGCGTGTAAGATGAACTGTTCCTATCGCCGTATTTATTTGATTTTAGTTGACATCTTACGTATGGAGAAAGTCATGCGTTGTACACATCAATTTATTTAAATCGCACGTTATGTCCATAGAGAATCCTATTCCTTTTTTTTTCCTAATTTCGCAACAATATTTTACGCCAAGCAAAACCATATACTGGCAGTCGCCGATTTACGCGAGTTCAGTTTATGTTTCGTGTCCTATTGCCGAATTTACGTGAGCTCAGTTCGCTTTTACGCAATTCGAGAACAAATTTCAACTCCCTCTCTCACGAATGTGCTAGCAACTATTTTCTCTCGCCTACGCTGCACCGCGATTATTGCTCTTGGGAAGACGTCTTGGAGTTGAGTGTTTTTAGGACTCGCTATAACAACGTTCCTCAACCTTTCTGAGAACAGGACCCACCTAAACTACAAGAAATTTTCAGTGGCTCACCTACGTATGAATAGGTTCACATAGAGGCAGGAGAAAATACTATTTCATTTACTTAAAATTAACGGATTATTTTTAAAATGTGGAGATTCATTAAAATTTTCGTTAATTATCAATAAAGTATGAGTTTTACAAAACGTTACGTTTTCGCTATACTTTTTCGTCAGCTTTTGAGTATTGTTAACCGATCTAAAAAATATTTTTGCCAATCTTAAACCTCTTTCAGCCTACCAGTTGAGAAACACTGTACCGGAAAAAATCATTCAGGATCTCGTAAACTCCCATGATGCAGAGGTTGATTGACGAGGATGATTTAGTCTGATAGCAACAGCTCGGTGGCCCAGAACCCTTCGTTCCTTTTTTTTATGTAATCTTAAGCCCCATTTACCCGATATCTTATCGCGCGAGTTCATCTAAGAACTCATCCCTCGTGTTAATCGGGAGCTGCCAGTACGAGCGTCGATCGAAAAACAAAAAAAATCGGTACATCATACATTGCACAAACTTTCTCGTACACCACCTATCTCACTACACTCTTTTTTGACTGGAAGGATTTCTTACCGATACGAAAACGCGGAAAATGTCCTCTGCACCTAAATTATATATATATATATATATATATATAATGAAGGTAGCAACAAGGTGTTGGAGGAAGCCCAGTGGACACTTACCTAGATTGAAGAGCCGCTGGGGGTGCTGAGGACACACGAAAAACACAAAAGAACAAAAACTACACAAAAATGGAGCTTTCGGGCTGGCGCCCTTCTTTAGCGACGGAGAGACATATACTTGTTCTCTTGTGTTTTTCTTGTGTCCTCAGCACCCCCAGCGACTCTTCAATCTAGGTAAGTGTCCACTGGGCTTCTTCCAACACCTTGTTGCTACCTTCATTATATCTATATTATGGCCGTGCCCAGACATTTTGCCGCCTGAGGCGAGATGGAATATGGCGCCCCCTTAATATTTTTACTGAGTAATTTTATTATATGTTAGTCGAAAACGATAGGGAATAATAAAAATCTATTTATTCAAATCCATAATAACTTATATTTATGAAAAATATCAGCTATATATATTTTAATTTTCATTTATTAAAGTTCTTATCCTTCCTTTTGCGATATTCAGCACCAGATAATTTTCTATGGCCAACCATCGTCCGCTTTAAAATATGTAGAATAGTAAGGTATGGCCTCTTAATTTTTTATAAGAGTAATATCGAAAATATAATAATATTAATACATAATTATTATTGCGCCTTTATTTTTGTAACAGAGTCTTTCACAGAACCATGCTTTGTATGGTTAGGCTGAAAGATTTGTCTACAAAAATGGTATTGTCCAACTCATGGTCAACTCAATATAGGTAAAAACGAGTTTTTGCAGCATTGTTGAAAAAGAAATAAACGATATCGAAAAAATAATAAATATACATTGTCAGCCCGAGGTATCGTATTTCGACGCCCGGCCAATCAAACAAACAGCGCCCCCTTTTGCATATAAAAATTTCACAAACATACCGTTAATATTTATGTTCACTTATACGCTTTGTTGTAATAAATACAAAGTTGCCGCTTCGTTAATATGTGATTCACTTTGGAATGCAAAAGAGAAATTTGCAATAATGGATACATATATAAAAGTCGTTTAAACGCCCTAACTACATTGACGCCTCTGCCGCGGGCTGGCCTTATGAATTTATTTTGATAGGTTTTCATTTTTGTCAAATTTTGGCGCCTCCCTTCGAGAGGTGCCTGAGGCGGTTGCATCGCCGCTTCACCCTGTGTGTGTATATATATATATATATTTGCCCCTCCCCCCTCTGCATCCTCCAATCCCCGACCTTTCCACGCTCCCTTCCCTTCCACCCCCAAACCTTCACCTCAGTGTCACTGCCATATCAGTTGTGTCTCTCTTGTGCTGACGAAGGGATCATCCCGAAAACTCTAACCTCTACAAATGTGTCTCTCCAACACCCCAGCGGTTCTCCTTCCGGTAAGTGTTCACTGGGTTTCCTTCAACACCTAATTGCCCTAAATATACTTACTTACCTTTCCTCTTCCATAGTATATATATATATACATACATACATACACATACACATACACATACACATACACATACACATACACATACACATACACATACACATACACATACACATACACATACACATACACATACACATACACATACACATACACATACACATACACATACACATACACATACACATACACATACACATACACATACACATACACATACACATACACATACACATACACATACACATACACATACACATACACATACACATACACATACACATACACATACACATACACATACACATACACATACACATACACATACACATACACATACACATACACATACACATACACATACACATACACATACACATACACATACACATATACATATACACACATACACACATACATATATATATATACATACACACACACATTTATATATATATGTATATAGACGCTTCTTACATAATATATATAGATAACCTCATAAATGTAAAAATCAAATTTGATAAGTAGTTATACCATAGTATATAAATATCAAGGATTATACGGATTGGCGAGGGCACAGACGCATTATAACTGGACAAAAATTGTTTTAAAAAATGGGGAGAATTGGGCTTATTCATTATTTTTTATGACTGTAATCTCTATAACTGAGTAAATTTTAATTGTTAAAGTAACTTTTGAACAAATCGAAAATTGATGAAAATCGACAAATATAAAATACCCTTCCGTTGTCTTGCTATGTCATTCATCTTTTGATAATTTTTATTCTGGATGATACTATGTCTAAACACGAAATATCATTCGATTTCGTGGAACTTCATAGGGCTGGGTTTTCCAAACGAAATTCTGCGAACCATTTAGGATTCCGCCACACCTTTAGACAAAATACTTTTGTATTAATTTAGAGAAGCGATCGTTAATTAATCAGGTATAATTTAAAAATAATTTATTGCGTGGAAACATTGCTCAGTTGTCGGGTCTGTCAAAGCAAATAACACCTTCTCCCACTCCTCTGTGTGTTGTCGGATGTCAAAGACAGGCGGCAAAACCCATTTTTGGATTCGGGGGACACATAAAAAGTGTATTTCCGTCAAATTCTCAAAGTCGATTTTTTTATATACGTATAAACGAGTACATCGTACGTGATAAAGTAATACAATGTTAAAAAGTAAATTTTCTCGGATTGTAATGCTTTAAAAAAAAAACGATTGGCCGCAGGTGAGTTCGTGGGTCACTCACCTGATCATCACGCAACCCACCCATGAGGACAGGAAAGCGGTCCTCTCCTGCATCCTCCGGCTCGCCATCTCATCCTGGAACATCGGCAACTTCAACGGAGCCATGGAGATACTGGCCGGTCTCAAGTGAGTCGCAATCCGTCGCACTTATGTTCGCATCTGGGCAAATTCTGAGGCGAGCCACTATCGTACGATTGTCTCTCGTTGCCGCAAAAAGGACTTTGAATCTAAAATGAGAAAGAAACTCTTGATTTCTGTAATGCTCCACCGTAGAATGTGCGAAACAAATTTTTTATAAATTTTATATATATATGTATATTGTAATATTAATACAAGGTCGGCTTGGATTCGCTCAGATGAACATATTTTCCTGATTCTTAATCTGGTTATTTTTTACAAACAAATTTTCACGGTGATGAATCAGTGGGCATGACTTTTAAGTTTAAGAGTATATGTGTAATTATAAATTAAGAGTTCTTGATAAGGAATGCACGAATGTGATCGTTCCACGGTACGACGAAGTGTGGCCCAGGAGAAGGGGTTTCTTTCGGCCTCCAGCCGAATTGGATAGTTGTAGGCCGGCGGAAACTACTTGCTCCTGGGCCAAGCGAGCGGCAGAAGACACCGTGAGAAGACGTGAACGGTCAACCTCTTTTGTCAAGGAAATTGGGAATAATAAGGTAGTTGACGCAATAGAGTATAGCGCGTCGTTTCATTAAGAAAACGCGATGATTGTTTTTGTAATAATCTATAATCGCTCTCGTAATGATTTAGTGAAATATTTTATATTACTTATTTTTAAATGCTCTATATATATATATATATGATGGTATGACATGTCGCTGTGTTAAGGAAATGCATCTGGTATAACTTTTGTTATTTTAGCTGACTTTCACGCTTGATTTTCTTTGCTCGATTATTTTTCTAACTAAACATTTCAACCCGAAACTTTATTTGTGATAATATGTAACCTGAACAAAAATAACCATAGTAATTTATAGATATCGAAACACCTTCGTAAGTATAAGTGTATTTTGTGTATGGAAAATATATTTATAAAGGTATTCATGATCATCATTTAAACTTGCAGGTAATAGGGCTGTCCTTAAGCATATAGGGCACTGGTAACGTGTAATCGTGGTTATTTTGTATCGGTGTTTATTTAAAATGGGTGGATTATTTTCTAATAAGGTTTTTGTGTAAGAAATGTTATGTTAAATCTACTCTTCCTCTTCTTCTCACCTTTTCTTTCTTTCTCTCTCTTATGCTTGCAAAACGTCAGTCTTTCGCGTGTCTGCCATTATATCCGCATGACGAATCTATTCTTACTGCCCTCCCACTTCACTCTTCCCCCGCCCGAACCTCTCCGCTGCAATGGATGCTCCTTCCCTACAGGTCCGGCAAATTGAAACCGTTCTGGCTGTCCATCTCGGAGAGGGAAGGGACTCTGCCCACCCTCGAGTTCCTGTCCGCATCCCTGCTGAATCCTGACCAATACGAGGCCGCTCTGAAGCGCGCCTTATCCATACCGAGCTGCAGACCGATTCCCTTTTTTGGTGCATTCCTAAGAGAGCTCACCGATCTCATATCTACGGAGCCGTCGCTCATCGTCTTAGCGTCTCGATCTC
Organism: Uropetala carovei; assembly: GCA_036926305.1. NCBI lineage: Eukaryota > Metazoa > Arthropoda > Insecta > Odonata > Petaluridae > Uropetala > Uropetala carovei. The sequence continues at coordinate 14,791,235 of JAXCHB010000060.1, read as the reverse complement.
CTGCTTCGACACCGGCGCCACTGGAGGTGAGCGCTACGATTACTATTTATTTTATCTTTTATATCTGCAATTAAATAGGGGCGGATCTACGGAAGGGATTAACGGGGCTGTAGCCTTGGGCCACCATTTCGCGAATAAAAATAATTAAAAATCGAAAAAATGAAAAATAATATAAAACATATCAATAAAAATGCTAATTAGTTGAAGAACCTACTTTTCTATTTTTTTTTATATTCCCTGTGTCAGTGGCGGATCCAAGGGGGAGGGGGGGGAGCGATCGCCCCCTCTTTGGATAACCCCATTGCACCCACTGGGCGCTTTCTTATATTCATTCCGCGCAAAAATCCTCAATTATACGCCGCAGATTAGGTCTGTATAGCAAGGGAAAGAAGGATTCTGATAGGTGTATGGATTTTCAAAATGCAGTAATACCCCGCCATACGTCGGAGATGCGTTCCTGAAAAATGCGACTTATAACGAAACAACGTATAGTGAAACAAATATTCCCATAAGAACTATGATAAAAGTAGAGGTTACGTTCCTGGCGGATATTTTGTGACGCATTTTTCCCAAATAATACATATCAATACATTACATTAGACATTTTTACCACTATGTGTTTACCACTCACTGCTACTAGGGTTTAATATACATTTTATCACAACAAGGATTAACCAATTGCAATAATAAATTCATAAATCACCGAAAATAATTGTCTATAGTGTAATGGAGCAAAAACCTTGTTTCTTTACTTACACGTACACTGATACGCACTTTAGAGTACTTTTCAAGCAGATTTCGCAGTCTTAAGTATATCCAATATCTCATGAGATATCAACGGAAACGTAAACACACTAAATATTAGACACAACTGTTCGCAAAGCTCTCTTATAGCTGACTGTCGCTTAGAAATAGGTTTTTACACATCGTCATTAAAATTGGGAGTTCCTTTTATCCCCCGTGTAACTTGTGAACCACGTAACCCATCGTGATCTCTCAAACACATGGCCAGCAAATGTTTACTCTGAGTATGATTTTACACGAATTGATAAACACAAAATTAAATTAATTCATATAAATAATAATAAACATGAAATTAGAAGCCAAATACGGGGTTTTTATTGTTATAGTTATAATTTATGCACCGCAATTGGAATTTCTGAAATTTTGCTTTTAGTATTTCACAAACGACGTATATGCGAAGCGACACGATAGCGGGGCAATGTATAGCGGGGTTTTACTGTATAGGGCAGTTGGCAAGGGCGGATTCGATAGGTGGAGGGGCGAGCCCCCCCCCCCATTGAGAAGTTTCTGGACCCGTCCCTGCCCTGTGTTAGTTTTGTCGATATGATCTACTATCTTAGGCCAAAATTTGTGATACTTGTTATTCTTATTGAAAACTTTTGTTTAAAATTACTTTGTAGAAACACTAGGATATTACGTGTATTTTGGTATGTCTAGAGCAGCGTTGTCCAACGGGAACTCCAGATTCGTAGAACTTGTGGAGAACGGAACAACATATTTGCCACATAAGAGCAAATACATAAAATTCTAATGTGAAAAAGCTTTATCTCTTAAATTCGGCATAAATTATTATTGCCTATATATTATTTATCCAGAATATTTTAAGTAGTAATATTGATGAACTGAAAAAAATTGGCAAATGATAATAGGCTTTACCATACAAATTCAAAAAATAGTCAACCTTGTGACTAAGACGTAAGACGTTTTCGGATCAATCCGAGATTATCAGGGCTGAATTTTTATCTCCAGAAACAGGCCAGATGGTTGTTTAGTGTAAGTGGTAACATGCAATAATTATGTGTCTATTGCATCAATAGCTCAGTAAGCGTCTTAGAATTTTTTCTCAACTTCTATACAGCGCTCATAGAATGACGTGTTTTTTTAAATACCCATCATGAATTTACCAATAGAACTAAGATATGCTAAAATGTTTCTTGTGCGTTTGGTAAAACAGGAAGAGAAACGTTTAAAATGCCTAAAAGTGGGGATTATTTGCTAGGCCGTAGAGTGTTTGAGTGACATAAATGATATGCTTAGGGATGTGAATGAATGAATGTTAAAGATTATCTATGTCCACAGAACGATCTGAACCAAAAATCAATCAAATAGATAATTTGATAAAAAATAATAATCGTAACAGCTTGAGAAAAACATTCGCTACTATGAGAAATAGTTATGGAGTGATTTATAACATTTTCCGCTATTATTTATGCTACAGGAGGATGAGAACCAATTTGACATCGAAAATCATGAACGATGAGCATAAAGCACATCGAGCGACATTTTGCATTAACTCCTTGAGCTGTTCTAATAACTTCAATTTTATCAGTTATACACTACACTATATACCAGGGGTCCGCAAACCGCGGCTGTTTGAGGAATGGCCTGCGGCTCCCGACGCCCACTCTCCCGCTTAAAGCGCACCAGACGACAATGATAGTCTCAATTGATAATAATATAATCGTTCTCAATAGAAGGAACCGGTATGGGCTGTTGAGTAAAAATTTCATTTTCAACTTTCTCGTTTTCATCTAAAGGTAGTCGTAGGTTAATTTTCTGAAGGTCTCTTTATGCGCTTCATTTGAATGTTTACTTATATTTTCAAAGAATAAAAACTTATGTAAAATATTCTTTTTTTCTCAAGTTCTTTTTACGAATTATCTCCAAAACATCATTGTATGGGTATGTGTGTGAAGCTTTTACATAAATAGATGTCATTAAATATGGATTGAGGGTATTATTAGGTATTTTTTTATTATACATGTTCTGCTGCTCATTTATGTTTAATTCTATGCACATTTTGAAAAAATGGCTGTTCTTGTCAAACTTTTGCAAACGCTTTTGCCGGTAAGCATAGGGTAACTTTTGCCCTGATGAGAGATACTCATTTACGGGAGCTCCAGCAACCAAAACATATCAACTTAGTTTTCCTCAAAAATATATATTACCTCGAAAAAAAGACCAAATCTTTTCTGTAACCGAATTACATATAGCTTTTCCTCTGAGACGTATGACATGAAACACGCATAGATAGCCCTTAAAAGTAATGCCACCCATTTCGCACTATTTTGTTCCTGAAACATATACAACCAATCGTGCCCCGTTGATCCCTGATTTCATATGCAACCCTAAACTACGTATTCCCCTGAGACATATGCCACCAAACTAACGGCTTGTGCCCCTGATTCCATGCAACCCCAATCACACGTCGTGGCCCCTACAACGTATACAACCAACCGTGCTCCCCAGGTGCCCCCTGATGTTATGCCACCCAACTTACACTCGCCTCGACGTAAACGCAGGGGTCTCAAACTCACGTCCTAGTGCGGGCCGCATGCCTGCTCTCTGACGATCCGCGGGCCGCGTTCATTACTTTCCCAGTCTTCACATCTTATCGTATTCTTTGTATTATATTCACTCTCCCTTTCCACAAGAGAGGAATAGCTCTATTACGCGTCTTACACGCAGTCATTACAAAAATGCTAGATTTGGGTTAAGTCCTGATAAACAAGAAACTCGCTGGCAGTGGGATAAAGATTCTCCAGTAACTCAACCGTGCAGGATGATATAAATTGGAATGATTTAATACACTTAGATTATTTAGAAATATTTTATAAGAAATAGATTTGAGTTCGGGTCGCATAATATAAAGTAAATTGCTTCGCAATCCGCACATACGCATCGCGCGGGCCGCGAGTTTGACACACCTGACGTAAATCTTATACCGCACTACCTAAAAATTTTCCATGAGATTACGCCACCTTACTTTATATTACTTTTCCCCTTAATCATGGGCCCCTGATACTTATGCCACCCAACCTACCACCATACTTCTGAAACATGGATCGCAAGTAACGCTTGCAAGTGGGACTTCTTCGAGATACATTGTTTTTTGATAAAGTTATAATTGGTCACGAGTCATAGTTTTACTGCTACAATCCTGCGCCCAAATCTCAAAGTTACCAGTGGAGACGCCCCGGGAGCTCCCGGCCTCAGAAGGCAAAAGTTTTTCAATTTTCCGGAAAATTCATGCATATTCTTTTCTTTGACAAAACTGGGGCTCATTTACGGTCACTGCGTATCAAGAGGTAAAAAGCGAGCACTATTCTAATGTGTTGAAAGACCCGCTTTTAAGTCGTCTATCTGCTGAAAACTTCCTCTTTCTCTTTTTCTTTCAGTTTTCCTTCTAACACTTTTCTAATCATGCTTTCTCTTCTAAGATAATGTCCAATCCAGTTCATCTTTTATATATATATATATATGTATCTTATAATCTGTATAATCATTTGCTTCTCTCCTATTCTTCTTAGCACTTTCGCGTTTTTAGTCCTATATGATATTTCTTCTTCAACATTCTTCTCCGTTCCCACAGTTCAAAGCTTTTCGAATATTTTATATGATTTTACCTCATTGTACGTTTTCACTCCGTTTAGAGGCGATACTCCATCTACAGCATTTTATCAATTTATTGTGTATATCTTTCTTTATTATATTTCCCGCTAGTATAAGTTTCTTTCTTCCGAACGCTACTTTCACTTCCTCTGATCTAGTCTTTATTTCATTTAAAGTCTGAAACTTGAGCTAATATCTTTCCAACAACCCTTATGTTCTAGTTTTATTTATTTCCCGATATACGCATGACCTTGAATTTTTCTGGATTTATTTCCATGCCGTATTTTCTATCTGTTATGAAACGTTTGTTTATCATTCTCTGGCGCTCCTTTACCTTCCTTACTGGAAGCTGTTTCATTAGCATATTTTACTGTTCTCTTAATCATTTATCCAATTTTGAAATCTCCTCCACCTTCTAGCGCTTCTTGCATCAACCTTTCTCTAGGTATATTGAATAGGGTCAGTAACAGACAACAACATTTTCTTACTCCTCTCCCGATGTGGTGCCAACTTTCTCCAATCTGACCATCACAACAATTTACATACACATACCTGATCAGCCTCCTTTCTTTCCAATCTACACTTATTACCTTTGTAAACCCCTCAGAATTACAGAATTTACTCTTACAAAGACCTTCTCCCAGATGACAAAACATGCGCAACAATTTTGGCTGCACTCTATCCCCATTTCTGATTCTCATTATTCCGATAGCATCTTTAGTCCCTAATCCTATTCTGAAACCGAATCGATCATCTTCTAGCATATTTTCGCTTTTTTCTATTTTTTAGCCATCTAGTGAGAATTCTTGTAATGATCTACGACACGTGCGATAGTAGATTTATCGTTCTACTTCTTCTTATTGCGCTGAATTACCTCACATGTCACTCTATGGGTATTTTATCAGATGATTTTGTAACGTATTTACATAAGTGGCGCTTTCGTGTGTTTTTCAGTAATTTAATAGGGACTTTTTCTAAATTCAACATTTAAATGACTTCAAAAATAACAGAAAACACGTCCATGTTTAGTTTAATGAGGTATAAAATAATCTAATAACATATATGTTAATATAATGTTGATGTATTATTATATTATAATATAATTATTTTTAAATATGTATTATATAGCCGGTTTAACGAATAAACCGGCTGGTAAAAAAACGGCCAGGCCGGTCAAAACTCGGCCGGTTAGTAATATTTTCCTGAGAAAGGCACTTTTAAAAGACTATGGCATAGGTAGATTTACTGTGTATTATTTGAAGGACTGGAAAAACTTAATGAATCTTTATGCAAACAGTGAAATGTCTAACACGAGTATCCTATTACATATGGCATGGGTAAATAATGAAGATAAAGTATTGTTTGAGTAGTTTCGAGTAAAATATTTTTCAAATTTCTGAAATTTTCAAATTATCGCTAGATGCTAAATCACAAAGGTGCAGGATATATTAGGTTACGCTGTATATTCAAATTTATTTTGTGGCAAAATAATGATAGATTAAGTAAATCGTTTCGGCAACGACAAACCTAAGGGTTTTCATTCCAAAAAGTATTTTAAAATTCCTTTTAAAATGGCCTAGGTTAAGAGCAATTTGCCCGAGACTATCGATCCGTTGAAATTACCTAAAAGTTTTTTTAAATGGCTTCGTTTTACTAGTCAATATTAATTGGGATTTCAAAGTAGAATATATACTTAAATAACAAGTAGCTCTCTCTAAAGTTAAAAAAGGATCCTATTGGTAGTTTCCACGTTTTAGACATTTATATGTATGGGCCTCGCTAGGAAGAAAACTATGAATAATTTATGCGAAAAAATCGTAAAATCCCCTTCGTTTTTTGAAGCACTTTTTCCGCGAAATGTGTCATGACAGTTATTTTAATTTTTTTCGAAAAATCTTTGCTGAAGTTCAAGTATGCTTGGCTAGTTTCTGTGCAGTTCTATTTTCTTCAACGAATCGAGTACGAAACTAGTTTTTAAATGAATATATAACTAATAAAAAGTATTCTATAACTAATTAAATTCTTATTTTTCAGTTTATATTTGTTTGTAGTTTGTCTGAGAATGCTTTCATCGAGGCATTATAACTAAGAAAGTTAAAAAGGCCGTACAATTTTGGAGTAGCTCGTTTTCTTATGACAGTGAAAAGAATCTTCATTGAATGTAGTTCAGAAAAGTTTTCGATAAACGTAAATCTTGTTTCCGTTGAAAACCCCTCGCACGTTTTTGGTTAATTAGCACAGCATTCGGTGCTACCGTTGTTTATAATTAGACCTGGGGTGCACAACTCAAAAGTTGACGCGAGTCAAAATCGACCTTGATTGGACCTAAGCGAGCCGCACCGCAAAAATGTTGTCCCTAGTAAATATTTATGTACTACGATGTTATGGATTTATTAATTACCACAACAAATTATACTTGCAATTTTTAAGTAACAAAAATGAAGTCACGAAAAAAACACAAATTTTGATCGTATTTTTAATAAAAAAGGAATGAATCAGCTGATCGTGCCGGAGAAAATTTGTCGGCGGGCCGCATTTTGCCCCCGGGCCGTATGTTGTGCACTCCTGAAATATGTTAATCATGCACTTGATTATGGTTTGACGAAGTAGGAACTCTTAGGGCTTTTCGTACTTGGTCAATCAGCCAACCCAGCGAGTGTCATGCTCTACCACGTACTGCTTTTCAATATATATATATATATATATTAAAAGGAACCCGTTTCGTCGTCCGTAGGGAAGCACATCGATGGCCGTTTCGAAAACGTTTCCCGCGCGGTTCTCTCTCACCAAAGTAAATAGTTCCCGTCACCTGAAGAACGGAGGGGTTTTGGTAGGGTGGGGAAACAAAGAGGGGCGAGATAGAACAACGTAGGAGGAGGTGGAGAAGGGAGAGAGAGAGAGAAGGGAGAGGAGAGCCGCTTCTTGTGTTTCTTAGTGGACCGGTCGCCTATTTGCAGGGCGCGGATGCAGAGGCAGAAGACCACTTCGCCACCGACATCTGCCCGGGAGGACTCATCAACGTGGAGAAAATGAGGAGGGCGCAAGCGGTGTTGGACCGCATCGCCAACATCCACCAGCTTTACGAAGACGCGCCCGAAGACTCGGCCACGTCACAGCAGAGGGACGGCATAAGGTAAGGCGGGGTGGGGTAAGGGGAGGGGAAGGGTAAAAACGCGCGTAGTCTCCACCCCAGACTAACGACCCCGGGATGAAGCTGCGGTCGAAGATGCTGCACGAAATGCGTACGACTCGGTTTTTTTTTTATTATCGGAATGTATTTATGAATGCATTCCATCGTTTATCCAACTGTCACGTTTGTTGTTCAATTGAGATATTTTGAAAACTTTCTCACCTTTTCTTTTTTAAGATCGCAAATCGCGTATTTTAGTGAAAGGAAAAGCTAAACAACGGTTAGTCTCGCGTGTCTGATTATTTTGAAGAAACTGCGTCTTAAAGAGTGGAAATGCTTGCCAAAGCCATTGTACAATTGCATAGCACTGTCACTTCCTATTTTATCCTATAACGTGTGTATCTGTTGCGTAGATACTTGAAAGGTGTCTTCTAAGAATCGTCTATTACCCGTTTAATGAGCTGAAATGACTGTATGATTTGAAAACATCTGGCATTATTTCCATCTCAAAAAGATAAACAAGGCCTCCTCCGTGTAAATTACTTTAAAGAGACCCCATATACGAAAAAGTTAACCACGCTCAGTGATTTTCAGTTTTCTTCGTAATGGTATAAACTCTCTTGCAACTAAACTTTTTCCTGTGCATTATTTTAAGCAAATCATTATATCACGTAGGAGTGCACAAATGAAAACTGCAGGCTGAATGAACTTCGGATACGCATGGCTGAAACCTATACTCGAATTTTCATGGCTTTGATATCGTGGACGCATCTTAACCGAGAAAGTTCGCTGGAAATTTTAAGTATATTATAAAATTTTAAAACTAAAATATTTGTATTCGTCCTCAAATGATCCGCTCAAGACAATGTTTACGTTCTTTAAGTCGTACTCCATCGTTTCTATAAATAAATTTCGCATTCATAACGGTATAGATTGATAAATAAACGGCAGTTACGTCGATCGAAAACAATTTACAGGTCAACGTTTTAGTTTGACCGTGAAAAACAAAAATGACAAAAGGGGGGACGAAAAAAAGTCCTGGCTCAATTTCGACACTGATTCGTCAAATGGAAGGAAAAACAAAAAACGTTCGAGCTTGTTGGTAGAGGCAGACGGTTGTAATCGATGAGCAATAGTAACCTCCCGCTACGAGTACATCCGCTTTAATAATTTGGAGAGCGAACGCGTTTAAGGACGAAAAATAATCTGACTTAAAAAAGTACGTTCAAGAATGACGACCGATATTCGTCGATGTAAACTAACCACTTGATTGGTATTTAGAAGTTATTGTTTATTTTTAGCCCTCCGTATTTGTTTAAAATTTTAGCCGCGTTAATCTTTAAAAAAATAAGGAATAATTATTTTCGCAACGAGAAGTTAGTGAGCAGGAATGTCCAAAAAGCACGCGAGTTTGTTTTGGTAAACACATTTCTTCGATCCTTTACCTCCCGATCTTCAGATGTTTCGAGCCGCCTATAATCGATAATTCAAATTCGAGTCTCGAGATAACGTCCCTCTTTGATTATTCCGTCCTCGTCAGCTCCGAAGGAAAAAAAACACCCTTATTGCAACGCACGGCGATAAAATTCCGGATATCAAAGACATCCCTCCGTCCCTTTACATAGTACTTGCACCTTCCTCCGCGCGTTTCTTTATTTTTCCGGTAACAAAACGTCAATAACGCCCGCGCCGCCGTCTTCTGAAACCTCAAATGCGCGCTGTAGTGGCGCTGCCGTTTTTATATAGTGATGTTTGTTTATTTCGCGCGCTGCGGGTCTCCCTCTCCTCTCCAAAACGTTCGAGAGAGAGGGAGAGAGGAAAAGACATTCTCAACTTACCCTGAAATAAAATCGGCTCAACTTCGTAACTGTTTCTATGGCCCATTTTTCTTCCCGACTCTTCTTCTTCTTTCTTATCTAGCCTTCCTTTCGTCTCTACATCGTTTTATTAATTATTCCTGTGTGTTCTCTTCGCGTGTAAATTCTTTTTATATCAATTACGCCGCGAAATTCCGTCCTCTCTTTTGTTATTAATCTCTTCCACTTTAAGGCGAGTTTTCTTAAATACGGTGGAATTTCTTTAACTCGAACCTCAAGAGAAACAAAAAAATATTCTATTTATAGAAAATTTGAGCAAAAATGAATTCACTTCGAGTTATGGAAAATTCTGTAGACGTTCGACTTGTATAAGTCTGTAGGCTTTTTTTTTGGCCATATAGAGTGTTTTTAATAATCTGATCACTTCCAAAATTTATATTTAGGCAGATAAACCTAGATTTGACTTTTTTACTTTTAAAAGTTTTTTATTGTCCCCAAAACATGGCTATTAAACCTAGATTAAATATTTGTGTTATGGTACATATTAGATTAATCCGGTCAGCTCGTACATGTTCCACAAGAGGAGCAGTTTGATTTTTATAAATCTTTAGCTTTGAAATGGTATTTAGCATGGGCTGAAATGACGGAAGAACCAGGTTTTCCAAAGATTGCGAAAACCGAAAAGGTTTTTTATATACATATTATTGGTAGTCCCCGCTTTTCGTCGTTTCACTCATACGTCAGATGCAATATGACACCACTGATTCATTCTTCCGTCCTTGTGATCCGCTTATTCATCGCATTAACGTTTTTCGTCATTCCGATTTTTTTTGTTACGATTCAAATGAAAGTGCCTAAATGAAAACATTGTTTCATTCTTCCATCCCTTGGGATCTGTTTACTATGTCTGCCCAAATTACTCAATTGTTTCAGATATCGTTTAATAGTTTGGGCTTGTCAGTTCACGTCTCAATCTTCTCCGAGACCTACTGTTTTTGTGTGCTTTTATAGTTTTCTTGAATTTTAACCCTTTAATAATGGCAGACAAAAAGGAAAATGATAGCGTACGTGTTATTTTAGCCAAGAAGCGCTCTAGAAAGCCTGTGTGTTTGGAAATTAAATCCAAAATAATAAAACTTTGTGATGATGGTATGTCGACTACTGATGTAGGCCGTAAGTTTCAACTGCCTCGTACTACTGCAGCTAGTATCATTAAAGATAAAGCCAGGATTTTAGATGAAGTGAAAAGTGCTGCTTCTATGAAATCAACAGTGATCCCTCAATTTAATATTGCGTCTATGGGAAAGAGTGATCCGCTTTCGTCAATTCGCTTTTCGTCGCAGTTTTCAGGTACGTAACCTGACGTATAAGCGGGAACTGCCAGTATATAATTTGGTGAGAGGCTTGACCGCCTTTTCTCTTTAAGGATGAAGGGTAAAAAGTGCTGCCACCTCTCGCTTCAAACCTGACAACTCTAATTGGATTCCTTCATCCCTACCTTCTTTTTATTTACACCTCCAATCCTCTGTTATTTTATCGTTGTCAGGGATTTATAAAGCTCTAACCTTGGTCAAAAGAACTTGTATTACTCATAATATCCACAAAGCCGTTGTATAAACTATTTGCGCGTTTTATTTTTTCAGTAATGTTTTCTTAAATTCTAATATAAATACTCACATGGCGTACAAGAATGTTTTATCTTAATTGGGTTTAACTGTATCGCTTATTTTACATAAGCTATAATCTAGGCTTGGTAGCACTGTTTTAACGTCGCTTAAAATCTCAAATCAAGTCCAAATTCCCCGAATAGGAATTCGAGGACCCAAGTGCCGATGGCGACAACACTGCTGCTGTGTGTCATGACGGTGAAAGTAGGGCCCTGTTCTAGATCTGTATGCTTGTGTAGCCCGTTGCCTTAATTGTGATCATATTAGTCCGAGTTAAGGGTTGGGTTGGGTAATGTAGCTCGATATCTTCCCATAAATAAACATGATTTGTTCAAATGAGCCTCGCCAAAGAGAGAATGCTTCGAAAAAGATTTGTACCTTGCATTTCGCTGCATTTCTTCCCGAAAGATACTGAAATGAAGAAAACATGACTCATTATTAGAAGAATTGGTAGAGCTTTACCGAAAAATGTGTTTGTAGCGAACATGTTACTGTTGAATCGTTCAAATTGCAACGGAAGTATTTTGATATTACCTCGGTGGGCAGTTTTTGGGAACCTAGATGTAACTAGGTAGTTACCTAACTTGTCATAATAGAAGTATCTACTTATTCCAATAATTCTTCAATGATGATAAATTAATTTAGGTATACTACCTACATCACGAAACTGTGATAATAGAAAATTATTAATTTTAGCCTTTAAAACTTCATTCCCCTCAATAAATGGCCTCTTCAAGTCTCTCACATACTGAAAAATATCACCTAACTCAATAACTGAGAAAGACATTATGTTAAAGGAAAGGAGCTGAGGAATTAAATAAAAACAAACAGCGATGTAGACATTGCATACAGGATAGTTAAAAGTAATAACAGCGTCCTTATAAAGTATTTAAAATAAATATTAAAGAACTAAAACAATTAAAGAGAAGAATAAAATAATAAAAGAGTAGAATAAAACAATCCAACGCGCAAAACAAGTCAATTCAATAGGCCAATATAACACAGTAACCATACGACTACAGCAGTATATAATTTTCTCACCAGAGGTCAGCCACTTTGCTTGGATCTCCCAATACGGAAATGAAAAAATTATCGCATTCGATTAATCAAAAATTCGACTTGAAGACGTTCGATATATCGAGGTTCGAGACAATTTCACTCGATTCATCGAAGTTTCGGATAAACAAACCTTCCTGTTTAACCTGTTAAAGTCGTATTTCATTCTCCGCCCTCTATCTTCCTTCCGTGTCCTCCCTCCGTCTACCTTCTCTCCCTTTCTTCCTCTCTCTCCTCCGAGAATATTTATCTCATTATGTTCCCCTCTCTCTCCCTTCTCTCATTCTCCCTCCCGCGTCTTCCACTCCCCCTAACTCTCCCCGTTTCAAGCCACGCCCCCTCCGGTTTCAACGCATCCGATTGTTGACTTTGGCTTATTTTGACTTTTGCCGCGAGGAAGAGACGAACACATATCCAACCCTTTTTTCTTTCGCCATCTCCATTCCCTCCTCCGTGTTTTCGGTACGGTTTATATACATGAAAATAAAGAAGAGACCTTTGAGAGAGAGAGGGGGGGAGGGGAGGTAGTAACGCGTGCGTGTATTGGAATTGTTCGCACGCGCGTCAAAGTGTCACGATCTCCCCCACGCCGTAATACCTTTGCGGAAAGGAAGTTTATTTTCTTTTTTGTAGGGATTTGAAAAATATTTCCCGACCTATTTTCACGGTAGATTCCGCTGATGAAGAGAGGGAGGGGGGAACTATGCGTGAAGAGGAAATAAGGGTTTCTTTTAAATGAAATATGGACATATGTTTGGATTGAATTCGGGTTACCTTTAGGAAGGAGTGGTTTACCGACGTGATTCGTGTATAACCAAGAATTTATATACGCTTGACGAAAATCGCTTTTCAGTTACTTCATTTCTCGAAGTTTTTTCGAGCATTTATAAGTCTTATTGTTAGTTATTCTTAACTCTTATGCCAAATCGTTCGAATTCCTTGTTATTATGAAATTAATTTTCGAGGAAAGTAAAATATTTTTATTTCATAGATAGCGTAATTCGGAGCTATAAATATCACAAATGCCCCACTTCTACCCCCGACTATTTTGAGAGCAGATGTTATACGTTTATCTAAAATAAAATCCTCTTTCCAACGGAAGCATGCGAGGAAAATTGAGATTTATTACACTCAAAAGTAACAATGAATTCTCTGCTGTTCTTTTTGGGTCTAAACTTCTTACGTATCACATTAACCTTTTCGCGATGAGACGAACAATTCGAACACTTAAAATTTTTTTAAATATCCATCTCGCCGTAGGCTCTGTTTTTTTAATTGAAAAGGCTTGACAAAATGTTATACTTTTCATCAATCAGTCGGGTAATGGTTTTCCGGGATGGCACCTAAAAAATAAGAACTGTACAATGGCTTTGTTAATATGACTAAGTATCTAATAAAAATTACTTAAAAAAATAATTATACTTACCGAACAATGTGGGGCCGCCACCTTCATAAAATACTTGAAGCCGTCTTTTTCGGTCGTACTGAGAGGTGTTTAGCTATCATGAAGACCATTGCATTTGTTAATTTAGCTAATTTAGGACCATCTAAAATAATAAATAATAAAATGGTAAGCTACAATGTCACATTTTAAAAATATATCAATCATTACTGCTTGCTATGTCTACCTTGGTATGAAAAGCTATCCGACATCATTTGGTCTATAAGGGGTTGCCGGGCTGCTGGTTTCTTAAATGGAGTACTCGAAACACTATATACTGAACAAGAAGAAGGCAATGACAAAAGGAAGCTATGTGGTTTGATAATTCAAAATTGTGTGGAATTTCAATTTCCAGGATTCCATATGTGGAAGTAGAAGATAAATTAAAGGGTGAAGTTGAACTGGTAGACCTCTGTGTTAGAAATTTTACAATATCCCTCACCTCCTTAAAAACATAAAGTATAAGTAGGTAAATAAAATTGCTTCACGAAAAACTAATGTAAACCAGAATTTAAAAAATAATCATTTGCATACCTTGGATTTTTTTAATGAACTCATATTAGAATCAAGTGGGTCTGAATCTGACTTTTAATCTGAAACCTTCTTGTGGCTTTTCCATTCTTTAATTCTTTCTTTTTAAATGATTATTAAGATTGGTGGTTTTTCCTGCTGTCTTCACTTCCATCTGACACAATTTTCATTTACACCTGCTGAAGTTTTATAAAAACATCCAAACTTGCGATTGACCTTTTGATGCCATGTTAGAACACACAAAAGTCACAAAACCAAGAACAATAACAAGAAATATACTTAACTGTACCAATTGCTAACAAGGCAGAATCACAAGGTGGTATGGAAGCAGTGGGTACTCTAGGGGAAAAAATACACTGAACTGAGAAAGAGCAATGTTGAAGCATTTACAAACAACTACCTACAAACTTACAAGTTGTAATTATAAAAACACAACAAGATAAGGTTAAGTTGCCGACTTGGTTTGATGGCCCACCACTAGAGTTCACCAGTCACCACTGCCCCTCCCCTTCATAGGCTCTCCACCAGGTGGGGTCGAAGGATTCTCGATTCTGGGCTAAAAGAATCGATCCACATAAAAATCGTAGAACAAAAGATCGATCCAAAAAAATCGAATCGATCTTGTAAAATGATCGATCCTGTGAAATATCGATCTTGGATCGCCCATCCCTAGAACGGAGATCAACCGGCCCCCCAGCTACCACCTCCACCCCACCTTACCCCTTTCCCTTCCTCTATCATCCTTCTCCGCCGTGGGTGGAAAAATCTTCCGAATTTCACGACTGAATGAAATATCCCCGGTTTTAACGTCTCTCAGTCACGGAAAGTCGTCCACGGATCGTCTGTTCCAGAAATCATTATTGCGTTCGTGATTGCAAATGCGGTTAATAAATGTACTGGGTCTTTGAAAAAAAAAGCGCTAGATTTCGCTACCAAAGACGTAAATTGGTTAGTTCATGCCCTTTACTTCTGAAATATTCTAATTCTGGTTTTTTTAAGTTCTTTTAGATGTAGATCAATACATCTCTGATAATATTTGTTTATTTATTGTTATATGAGACATTTACTCTACACTATTTTTAAAATGTTTAACAAAAATTCTGGTAGGATGCATTCCTTTGAATTTTTTTAAATCTGGTCACCTTAGTATAAGCAATGAAGTTTTTTAAAGAATTGCTATAGTTCCTCGAATATGAAAAATAGCATTGAGGATATTAC
The DNA here is from genome assembly GCA_036926305.1 of Uropetala carovei. NCBI lineage: Eukaryota > Metazoa > Arthropoda > Insecta > Odonata > Petaluridae > Uropetala > Uropetala carovei. Next base: position 14,775,959 of record JAXCHB010000060.1, on the reverse strand, counting down.
ATAGTCTTACCATACCGTAAGTTGAAAGAATCATTTAAGGTCCAATATGTCACAAGACAGACACCAATTCAGTAACAATGTCAACATAAAACGAAATTTTTTAATCTCTTGATTTTCAAGAAGTTTCAAAATGTTTACTGCTGAAAAAAACAAGATAAGTAGAATGTAAATTCTGTTTTGTAAGAGTAGTTGTTTCCGTTTGATGTTTGATTTATTTTCTTTTTTTAATTGTTCAATTAGTTATTGTGATAATGTAGGTTTTTATAATATTGCAATCAAGTTTTTTAACATTTAATATGTTTATAAATTAAATTTATTTATAAAATATTTTCTTGTTGTAAAACACGACCGCATTTTTAATGTGAAATTTTACTCTACGTTCTGTTCTAAACAGAACACGTGCGGGTGAAAGACTAGTTTATTTATTTATTTATTTATTTATTTATTGGCAAGAATTCAGAGACAGCACAGGGCCAATTATATTGAATATCGTTACAAAAACAATAACAAGTAACAGCAATAACAAGGACGAACACACACGACCATGCCCTCGGTAGGATTCGAACCTGCTACCCTAGCATTGGGAACTACTGTTTGAAACTGTTACTCAGAGCACGTGGCATCGATTTGCCATTTCTGGAAAAGTATCAAAAGGGCTGACATTGCGACAGATTAGTCTCGGCTTTATTCCGTTGCTTTATCGGATTCGACCGGTGAAAAAATAAAACTAACGTTCTTCGAATTCGAATCGATTTACCACGGGGATATTTTTCCACTCCGTCCTGGTGAAACGGAAAAAAAAACGCCCTTCGACTTTGATTGGAACTCGTCTAATTTCCCGTGAAAGCGAAATTCGAGGAACGCGAGTGTGAGCGTCGCTGTCTCTCAGCTTTCATTTTCGAAGGAGGAAGAAATAAACCTTCCCGAATTCCTCTTGCGTTATCACCGCCTCTTACCTG